>CM031385.1:1312500-1563349 GCA_018350135.1 Citrus trifoliata
TTGGAATTGATTATTTTTTATTTTTTTAGAAACTATTTAAACATTAGTTGATTATTCGAATTCTAAAAAAATAAAAAATATATGTAGAAAAGTAGTACCATATCCTTTGTGAAAGAGACGCTGTAAGATCTTCCTTCCTCAGCCAATTCATTGTTCAATTCTTCGAAGAGACTCAAGAGAGCTCTAAAAAGAGGTTTCATGTACTCTGGCAATTCGCTAACGCAATTGATGTCCCACCTGAATATAAAGAATTTAGTCACCAATTTGACACTTATACAAATCGGAATAATCTTTAAAAAATCTATCAATAACCTAAGTGTTAAAAAAAAAAAAAATTTTATGGTGGTGGAAATTTCACAATGGCAGCAATCAATGCAGTGATTAATTAATTAATTAGTTGTCAAAAATTAATGCTAATAAAATGAAAACCAAAAGGAAATTAAAAAAAAAAAATTGCACACAGAACCTTTCTACTGCGTCTGTGAAGCGTTGGAGCTCTCCAAATGTACCATATGCATCATATGTATCATCTATA
The DNA here is from genome assembly GCA_018350135.1 of Citrus trifoliata. Classification (NCBI taxonomy): domain Eukaryota; kingdom Viridiplantae; phylum Streptophyta; class Magnoliopsida; order Sapindales; family Rutaceae; genus Citrus; species Citrus trifoliata. Next base: position 1,313,036 of record CM031385.1, read on the forward strand.
ATCAGAAGCAGTAAATAAATTTTGGTGAATATTATTCGACCGCGCGAGAAATGGGGCTCAAAATATTGCGCAACACTCCATAGGTAAATTTCCACTGTTCTGTCTCTCGAATATGAATATGTTGATCCAAAGTTTAATCCTTTCATCCACCTTCAATAAAGATGAGAATATTAGAATTTTGATTTGAAAAATTGATATGCCGCATTTAATTACCTTGTGATGTAAGCCAACTCTTGTTGGTGTAGTAATTGTACCCGATTGAAATCCAATTTTGCAAACTTGAGTAGAGTGTCATTTTTAGAGTCGTCGTGCTCATAGAACGAGATAAATTTGTGTGCCTCAATTCTCGGCACACCCATGTGCAATGGCTGCTCAAGCGCATCATTTATATGTTTTGCCAAATTTTGGTCCAAGTTAGGTGCTGCCATGGATTTCAAATGTGCCGTTGTGAAAGTGAGAGCCTCCTCGAGGATACCTTCTCCATGCACTCTCAAATGCGTAGCTTCATACAAACTTAACATTCCCCTCGCATCGCTGGTTAAACTTTCCTTGAAGTTACCATCATGGTCTTTGAATTTGTTGAATACACCTGATGCATTATCCAAAATCAATATAAACGGTGACGATTAATGTTTAATTATTAAAAATTTCACAGTTCTGGTCATGATCACATGTGCACTAGACTTTTTTTTAGATGTGTTAGTGGAACCGCTTAACTCAAAAATTTAACCAAAACTGAAAAAAATATGCTAAAATATTTAATTGTATTGTCAATTAAATGAGCATGTAGGATTACGAACACTAATATTTTTCTTGTGAGCATAAAGAAGCTGTGGTGGAACAAGATTTTGGACGATGGGGGCTATAGTGGAAAAACTGTAAATTAAGGAGCCAGGACATAAAAGTAATCAATTAGAGGGGAGCTACTATAAATTAGCAAAAACTTTTATTAAATCCATTATTATTATTTTTTAACCATAGTTCCACATCTACATGTATGTAATAAGCACTTACCACTGGATACTTTGAAACCATGCTGCCTGAAAACTCGAAACAGAATAGCAGTAGCGTACAAGTCACAGTCTTTCTCAGCAGCAAGGTCAGGTTGCATTTCAAAAATGTGATTCAATCTTTCTTCAATCTCATTCTCAAAGTGATATGAAACACCAAGACGGCATAGTAAGTTAATCAAAACAACTTCCTCCACCGCATCATTTCTTGAGGCAACTAACATTTCCTTCACATGGTCTTTCATCTCCTCATTCAGCTTATCATATGTTTCAACTTCCTGCACAAACAAATTAAGCAAGGCCAATTAATTAACTGAACTTAAATATTGAAGTTAGCATTTGCTTTGTTTATATGTTTTTTTTTTGTGGGGGGGGGGGGGGGGGGGAACCTCGATGATACGAGAGAATTTTAGAGTATACTTAATCAGGAGAATATAATGAATCTCATTTTATCAGAAGGAACATAATTTTATTCAGTTTGGTAAAATAATTGAAAGTTAAAATTACCAAGATAGGAGAGGAAATGGATCCATCTTTCCATATTGTTGGACGAAAGTTTCCAAGTGGACGATCATTTTCTTGATTGTTTTTATACGCTAGACATAACACTTTGGATGCCAAATTAGTCTTGCAAGATAGTTGATTATTATAAAAAAAATTTGGATGAACTTTTGTGAATGAAAGTGAAACGCTCTGTAAAAAGTTTGAGGGAACAAGTGCTTGCAAAGCCATAGTGTTGAGGATATGGGAACAATAATAGGTGTGGAGGTCTGCTAATCAAAGGCATAAATGGTGCAAATTTATGGCGAAATCGAGGGAAGGAGTGATGACACCAGAAAAAGGGCTGAGGTCATCAAAAGTGTTTTGGGTTAACCTAATGGTTTGGATGATGAAGCAGTCGTGCACGATAATTGATTAATACAAAAAGTGTTTGAGCGAAATTTTGTGAGTGAAACTGAAAACGCGTTGCCTAAAGTTTGAGGGAAGAAGAACAAGGGCTCGCAAAGCCATATGGGAACAAATAGATGCGTGGACGTGCTAATTAATCAAAGGCACAAATGGAGCTTTAAATATGAAAAATGAGAATTGAACTACACATGCATATCATGCATTCATAACATATTTATGACTTATGGAGAATGATTTTTTTAAATTTTTATGAATTCAAGTTGGCATGTCGTTTAAACATGTTTCATTAGCAAAACAGAGAATAGTCATGGACTTTAACGACTATTATATTAAATCATTTATTTTAAACAGGTAATTATTTTTTTGTATAATTTTGAATTATTTAAGATTAATTTTATGAGAAAATTACCATCGTTAAGATTTAAATTATTTTTCAAAGAAATTAACAAAATGGTGTATATATCCACACTCAGCAAAAGTTATTAAGTCGTGTTTGTATATTGTATGCTTAATTCAGCTGGTGTTAAAGTCAACATCGAATTCGGAGCTTGACTTTGACATTTCAAGCACCGAATCGATGCTTGGCTGTAATTATTGATTTTTTGGGGCATTATTTTGCATATAAATTGGAGTGCAGAGGAAGAGGAAAAGCATTCCATTTATGAGAAGCAATTCAATATTTAGAGAGTAGAGAATTTTGAGAACTTAAATTATAAAGTTCTTGAAAGTTTAGTGATTTGAAAGATTATATGTATTGGGATTCTAAGTAGATATTACAATATTTGAAATTCTCATTTCATTAATAAGGTTTTATTATTCTGTCTTCACCAGTGGAACCATGTAAATTTCTGGTGTCCTCTTGGTGTGTTTATTTTCATTTTCTTCTAATTTTATTTTAGTTGTAACTCTACTTGACCCATCAAATTTCTAACAATGGTATCAGTGCTATTTGTTGTAATTTTATAGTCAGGGTACTGTTATGTAAATGACACTGTTCACTACATGGTACTATTCATATGTGCGGTTACTGTTCATGTGAAATGGTGGGAGCTAAACTTAACAAATGCTGTTCATGGTAAAAAGCAATGGTAGAAAAATATGAAATTAAAAAGGTTAACGAAAACAATTTCTCGTTATAGAAAATGAAGATGAAAGCTTTTTTGAGGAAAAAAAATTACTTGGCAATAATTAGAGAAAAGCCTACAGAGATAATTGATGATGCTAAGTGGAATGAGATGGACAATAATGCAATTGCTGATCTACATTTAGCATTGCTGATAAAGTGTTATCTAGTGTGGAGGAGAAAAAGTAGCAGAGAAAATATGGAATACTCTCACGAAATTGTACGAGGTCAAATTGCTACACAATAAGATCTTCTTGAAGAGGAGACTTTGCACTCTTCAAATGGCAGAAACCACATCAATGACCGACCATATCGACACTCTAAAAACTCTATTCTCACAACTTACAATTTTGAAGTAGTGCGAAGCTTTTACTTCAAAGTCTATTAGATTCATATGATTAACTCATCAATAATTTGACGAAGAAAAACCACATAGATAGTCTAGTCTTCGACGATGTTGTAGCCTTTATATTAATTGAAGAAAGTAGGCAAAGTAACAAAGAAGACATGCATGCAAGTTCATAGCAAGCAGAGGCATTATCGATGATGAAAGGGAGATAAATGAAACACGATCGCAATAGAAGTCACAATCATGGTAGATCAAAATCGAGAAGTAAGAAAAATGTAAAATGCTACAATTGTGGCAAAAAAGAGCACATCAAGAGAAAAGTGTTGGAAAAGCAAGCAAAGTGGAGACAATAAAGCTGAGTCGTCAAATGCTCAGGGTTGTATAGCAAGTATTTCTGATGATGGCGAAATTCTTTATAGCGAGGCAACACTGTTGCAGAAGGTAGGAAATTGTTAGCTGGTGTTTGGCTTATAGATTTAGGAGTAACATGGCACATGGCCACTCGAAAATAATAGTTCCGCATGTATAAACCTATCTCAAGGGGATCTGTGTACATGGTAATGATCATACCTTTGAAATCGCTAGTATTGGTATTGTCAAAATAAAAATATTTGATAATATAATTCACACAATTTAGGAGGTACAATATGTCAAGGGTCTGAAGAAAAATCTATTATCTTTAGGACAAATAGATAGTCTTATATGTAAAACTCTTATTGAAAATTGGATCATGAAAATTTTTAGATGTGCACTTGTATTTGTGAAGAAAAAAATATTAGTGTTAATCTATTCATGCTTAAGGAGGAAATACTACAAGAAGTTGATGCACGTGTCACGTCAAATAGAGAAGAGTCGGCGATGATGTGACATCTCAAACTTGGTTATATGTCAAAACAAGGTTTGAAAATTCTCTCTGAATGAAAGTTACTTCTAAAGCTCGAATCGGTAAACTTACTGTTTTGCGAGAATTGTGTTACAAGTAAGCAATATAGATTAAAGTTCAATAGACTTGACACTAAGAGCAAATACATTATAGACTTGGTTTATTCTAATGTTTGAGAATCACTGAATATGTCCCTACAAGGTCCAAAATACATGATGACTTTCATTGATAATTGCTTCAGAGATATTGAGTGTATCCAATTAAGAAAAAGTCAGATGTATTTCTAGTGTTCAAGGAATACAAAGTGCAGATAGAACTTAAATTCAAGAAAATGATCAAGTGCTTGAGGACAGATAACGGTGAAGAATACACAAATGGCTAATTTCTTGTATTCAGCAAGCAAGAATGTATTCAGAGATAGTTTACGGTTGTATGCACTCCTCAATAGGATGAAGTGGCATAGTGAATGAACAAAAGTCTTATAGAAAGAATAACAACTATGTTGAGGATTGTTGGTCTCCTTATTTCATTCTAAGCAAAAGCAACCAAAACTGCCTATTATGGCTAATTGGTTTCCATTAACAACAATTACATTGAAGACACCAATGGAGATGTAGACGGGAAAACCAGCTGATTACTTCCACTTATATTCATTTGGATGTCCTATATACATGATGTACAATGACAAAGAAAAAATAAAATTGGATTCAAAATCTAGAAGATATATTTTCTTGAGATATGCTGATAGAATGAAAAGATATCATCTATGAGATCTCACTGCCCACAAGATTCTTATTAGCAAAGATATTAGCCCACAAGATTCTTATTAGCAAAGATGTTATCTTTGTAGAAAAGCAATTAAAAAGGAAAGATGAGGATGATAGCATTGTGAAGAAAAATTCAGAAACCGTACCAATATAAGTGGAAAATAATCTAGAAAAAAAAGATTTAGATTTTTCTAAAGTAACACTAGAGCACTAGGAGAAAGAATAAGTTGAGTTCGAGGTTCCAAAAGTTCGTCATTTAACTAATAAGAGACAATCACTAGTATGGCACTGGTGTATGTTTCAAAGATCAATATTGTATATTATCTTTTAACGGAGGATGGAGAGCGATCAACTTTTCATAAAACTTTAAAAAGCTCAAATGTTACTTTGTGGATGACAATAATGCAGGAAAAAATTGAAACACTATACAAGAATAAGACATGAGAACTTATACCACTATTATGTGGAAGAAAAACCATTAGAAACAAATGAGTTTACAAGATCAAGAATGATAGCAATGATTAAATGGAGCGGTATTGTGCAAGATTGGTGGTGAGAGGATGTGCTAAAAAAGAATGTATTGACTTCAACGAGATATTTTTTCGATGGCTTGACTCACTATAGTCAAAGTAGTCTTGGTGATATGTTCTACGTTTGACCTACATGTAGAACAATTAGATGTGAAAACTTTGTTTGTTCGTAGAGAACTTAAAGAAGAAATTTATTTACTCAAATCAAAAGGTTTTGCTAAAACAAAAAAACAAAACTTGGTTTATAGGTTGAACAAATTTCTATAGAGTGTTAAACAGATACTGATGTATTAGTATAAAAGATTTTATTTTTTTATCATGAGCCTTGAATGCAACATACTTAGTTCAAATCACTGTGCATATTACAAGAGTTTTGAAAATAATGATTTGATTATTTTGCTATTGTATATGGATGTCATGTTGGTAACATACCTCAACAAATATTGAATCAAGAATTGAAAGTAAAATTGGCTAATGAATTTGATATGAAGGACTTAGAACCAACAAATAAGATTTTAGGGATGAAAAATCACCGAGGTAGAGAAATTAGGAAGATTTAGCTTTCTCCAAAGGATTACTTGAGGAAGATCTTACAACGCTTTATCATGTATGATTGTAAGCTAATCTCTACCCCACGTCCTGTTAATTTCAAGTTATTCTCATGTATGTATCCTGTCAATAAAGTAAAGATGAAAGAGATGTCTCTAGTAGCGTATTGTTATGATTTGTTTAAGACCAGATATTGCACAAGCAGTGAGAATTGTCAGTCGATACATGGTGAATTCTGGTGGAGACCATTGAAAAATTATAAATATAATTCTGAAATACATAAAAGAAACCTTAGATGTTACATTATATTACAAAAGATTAGATTTTATTATCAGGGGCTATATGGATTCAGGTTTTGTAGGAGATCTTGATAAAAAGAAATCTATTAATGGATTTGTGTTTACATTTGCAGGAGGTGCTGTAAACTATATTTTAAAATTGCAAACCATTGTGGTTTTATCACAATAGAAGCAGAATACATGACAACTGCACAAACTTGCAATGATGTTGTTTAAATGCAAATGTTTATTGGAGGAGCTTGCGTACAAATAAGAAAATATTTCTATGTTTTGTGACAGTCAGAGTGTCTTACACATTGTAAGAAATCCAGCCTTCTATTTCAGAACACAAGTACATAGAATTACAACACTAATTCATTCGAGAAATAATGGAAAATAGAAGTGTGGATTTACGAAAAATTCATATCAAAGAGAACCTAATAGATGTTTTGACCAAGCTAATAAATGCTGATAAGTTTGTATAGAGTAGATTCTCTTGTGGCCTAGTAGAGATATATGCAACATACCAATAGCGAAACAAAAAGGATGGAATGGAGATTGATTGGTTTTTAATTATATTTCCAACTGAAGGAATGTTAAAGTTAGCATTGAATTTGGTGCTTGGCTGTTGACTTTTTTATCGTTATTTTGCCTATAATTTAGAGTGCAGAGGAAGAGCAAAAACATCCCATTTGTGAGAAGCAATTTAGTATTTAAAGAGTATAAAATTTTGAGAGCTTAAATTGTAAAGCTCTTGAAAGTTTAGTGATTTGAAGATTGGGTGTAATGAGATTCTGGGTAGTGAGCCAAAGATATTATAATACCTATAATTTTCATTTTATTAGTAAAATTTTATTCTTTTGTCTTTGCCTGTGAATGTATGTTATAAACTGAACTACGTAAATTTCTGGTGTCCTTTTAGTGTATATATTTTTCATTTTTCTTATAATTTTATTTTAACTATAGTCTTGCTTCACCTATCAATTTCTTAATAGCTAGTACGCAATTGCTTATTTTAGGACCTTTGTTTTGGCTGGATCTAACTCATCCTCCATGGCGGTCGAAAGGGCAATGCTCAAATGATGAAAAATCCAAGAGTATGGAAAAAGCGCAAGCAAAGGTGAGGCAAGTCCCTGAAAAAAAGAAGCAAAAGTTGATGAAATATGCCTTAATGAGTTACAATACTTGAAATTAGTTAGTTACTAAGAAACTCTAACACTACACCCTTCTGGCGGCCCTCTAGTGCCAAGAAAATGTAGAGAGAGGTGTAAAAGTTTTTCGGCAATGAGATACCTATGGGAACTAAAGTGACTGGTAATGGATAGGCGATTGGAAGGGATCCCAAACACTAAAATGGTTTGGATAGATTTTTTCTAGAGAGATTTTTTTTATAATTCAATTGACTATAAATGGACTGATTTTGAGTATATTCCATTTGGTGTTGGAAGAAGGATGTGTCCTGGCATGTCTTTTGGTAAGCCTAATTGACGTAGAATGTTATTTTAGAATTCTAAAATTTTTATTGTTTTACCATTTTTTATTTTAAGTAAAGTCAATTATGGTATGTGTCTTAATCTTCTATTTTCATTATAATTGTAATTTAATTTTTCTTTTAAGTTAACTTAGGAAAATATATTTACTTTATTATAAATAGAGGGATCTTATTATTCTTTTCATAACTTTAATTTTAATTATTCAATAAAATCCCTTTTTATAATTCTGTTTGGGATACACAACCGTACACTTAGATGATAAAGAGCCAAAGCAGCATGGAGCTAAGACAAGTACACGAGAGGTTCAAATTGGCTAAAAAATCAGCAGCACTACTATTTATTCTCTCAAAAGGTACGAGTACAACGAAAGATCATAGAAGAAATGTAAGACTCAGGATATGAAAAGATATTGATCAATCCTTAAACAAGAATTGGATCAATGAACAATTTGATAACATGATCTTTCAAGTACTCTGGATTTGTGACACCATCCATTTTCTTGTAAAATACTTCAACAAAGCGAGCAATGTTAACAATAACATTAAGGAGTCGCATTGGAACAATCGTTGGCCTCATGCATTCTTCATTTATATCCTTCCACCCATTTGCAATCATTTTCTTGAACTCTTCAGCTGTTTCCTCACCCGAGGTGTCGTATTCCTTCATATAAGATTCCACGACAGAGGCAAAGTGTCCTCTCTCTTGCTCACCCTAATTAACGTATCGAATTTGCGTACGTTAGATGACATAATTACATACCTAAACTGCCAATTTATGCAACATACTTGTGGATATATCATTACTCTTTTTTTTTCCCCTTTTTTTTTGTAAATTAACTCGGACTAAATAATCGTACCTTATTAGATACCAAGTCAGCTATGAGACGGCTGAGTGTAAAGGAAGCTCTCATTATTTTTGGTTGACTTCCGAGCCACTCGTAAGCATCAATTCCTGCAATGTCTCCCAATCCTATGTATGCTGCAGCAGGATTTAAAAAACAAGTGCCTGTGACTATTGCATTGCTCATGCGCTCATCAAATGGTGGCACAATATCCTTCGTGGAACCATTGCGCCTCCACAAAATAGGTTCTCGCAACTCCTTTCATCTAAATGTCAACCGAAAGAGAAAAAAGTAAGAAATTCTTGTTCAATTTTCCATACAAAGATATTTGCATAATCAAATGCATTGGAATTGATTGATTTTTATTTTTTAAGAAACTATTTAAACATTAATTGATTATTCGAATTCTAAAAAGGGATATTATCATTCGTATATTTTATAGATGCTCTGTTATAAAAAATATTATAACACTTAAATGGTGTATCAATCGTCCACTTTAAATTGACAAAATCTATCTGCTGATCACCAAACCATTAGCTGCCGTTTGAAAGTTAACGGAATTATAGTGAATTGATGATTTTACCCATGAATATTATCACTTGTATCTCTTTAAATTTTTTAATTATCACTTGTATACCCTTAAATTATCACTTATATCATATAAAAAGATCAAATTACCCCTCTGGCGTTATCCTATTTAAACGGCAAGTAACGATTTGATGGACGATTGATACACCTTCAAAGTGTTGTACTATTTTTGATAACAGAGCATCTATACGATATATGAATGATAATTTCCCTTCTAAAAAATAAAAAATATATGTAGAAAAGTAGTACCATATCCTTTGTGAAAGAGACGTTGTAAGATCTTCCTTCCTCAGCCAATTCATTGTTCAATTCGTCGAAGAGATTGGAGAGAGCGCTAAAAAGAGGTTTCATATACTCTGGCAATTTGCTCATGCAATTGATGTCCCACCTGAAAATAAAGACTTTAGTCACCAGTTTGACACTTGTACCAATCGGGATAATGATTAAAAAATCTATCACTAACCTAAGTGTTAAAAAAAAAAATTCTTATGGTGATGGAAATTTCACAATGCCAGCAATCAATGCAGTAATTAATTAACTTATTAATTAGTAGTTAAAAATTAATGCAAATAAAATGAAAACCAAAAGGAAAAAAAAAAAAAAATTGCACACAGAACCTTTCTACTGCGTCTGTGAAGCTTCGGAGCTCTCCAAGTGTACCATATGCATCGTATGTATCATCTATGATCAGAAGCAGCAAAAAAATTTTGGTGAATATTATTCGACCGCGTGAGAAATGGGGCTCAAAATATTGTGTAACGCTCCATAGGTACATTTCCACTGTTCTGTCTCTCGAATATGAATATGTTGATCCAAAGTTTAATCCTTTCATCCACCTTCAATAAAGATGAGAATTTCTCGTATATTCTACAAAATTATATTAATAGTTGCTTGCTTCCGTCAACTTCAGAATTTCTCGTACCTATCGAGAATTCAATGTTGTGGCACATGTCTTGGTTAATTTTGGAGTTCAATGTATATTCATTCTACTTTCATTTGTTGGGCTAATCTGCGTTCAAAGATTTTTTTATCATCTTTTCAGAGATACTAATAGTTTCGCAATTATTGATTTGTTCGATCTTTTGGATTTTTTTTTATAAGCTTACTTTTGTTAGTTTGTTATTTTTTTTTCTTTTTTTTTCCTTCTTTCCTGTGGATTATGAGGGGTAAGATTCAAGAATAAGACTCATTATATTTTCCTAATTTGTTTTCATTTCATTTAATACAGCTCTCTTGTTGGGTTTAGGTTCACAATAAATAAATAAAATATTAGAAGACAAAATTAACCTGTATTAAATTATTATTATTATTTTTTTAATTTTTCAAACCTGGACAACACTCAGGAGGGAGATTCTATTAATAAAATCTAACGAATTTCAATTTTCAATAGACAGTTTTCAGTTTTTTACCCCCCAAAAACAAAAAAAAAATTGATGGACTTAAATGAAGATTTATTCGAACTAAAGGATTATTTGATTTTTCATAAACTACAAGGAGTCATCTGTAATTATCCTATAATGTTTTTTTACTCATTTCCCGGCTAGCCCATGTCAATGATGTGAGTTTTAATCGTCACCTTCTCTGGACAACCTGTATTTGTATTATCAGGTAAGCTCCTACTCTTCCTATTTTATTATATTTTCCCCCTTTTTTTAAATCTTCTGTAAATTGTGATTCTTTGTGATGACCCGTTTGCATTATTTACTACAATTTTGGTGAAATATGATAGATTGAGTTCAGTCTACTAACTGTTCGATGAATTGCTACTGTGAGTCGTATGTACTTGCGTTGTTATCGAATGTTTTAATTTGCTAAGGAGGCTGAATACGATACTCCGTAATCTTTCTTTATTTACTTATTTATTTATAATTTATGTTTTAGTGATACCCATGTCGTGAGATCTTGTGGATCTTGCATTATCATCAATGATCAATGATTGTCTCAGCTGTTAGCTAACAACAAAATTAATAGTTTAGGGTCCTTTGGAAACATTTTTATGAAATTATTTTTGCACAAATTATATATAAACAAAAGGGATGAATTAAAATCTTGTATTTTCAAGATTCTCAAAACAAAAGCACTGAAAAAATTATCTGGTACTAGCATTTTGGATAGGTCAAAGAAGATTTTTGTATGCTTCTAAAATCCTCTATCTTTATGAGGCAGAAAACATCTCTGATGCTTTCATAAGTACAGACTTATCTTTAGAGAATAATTTTTGTGTTCTGCAAATTCTACTTCTCAAGAATGTTTAAAATTTGAAGGAAGAAAAAAATGAGTCTGGAAATACATAGAAAATCTGCCCTTAAGTGTTTGTTTTGAGGGGTTTCTTTTGGAGCCAAAGTGAGGCAAATTTATGTAAATTGTAATTTTATTTTGTTTTGCAACACCATGGAGCTTGTGACTTCCCAATTTAGAATTGTAAATCTTAGCTGAAATTCACATGTGTGGGGTAGCTAGCATTTTGTTTCTTTTGGATTTGGTATCTTCAGAATTCGAGTATGCAAATTATAATTGTAGTCTATAGTGGAGAGTGGACGGCATGTGATCATGAGTGAATGATTTGAAATATTCCCATGTGATGATGGAACATGGCTAGGAAATTAACCATTTCGTGATCTACAGGGAATGAAAGTTCCACGGAGTTTACAGATCTGGAGACTGGGCATTGTCAACTACTCCGATGCACTTAAGCTGCAGGAAAAACTGGTCTCTGATAGAAAAATTCATAAGATTTCTGATACCCTATTGTCCCTTCAGCATCCACCCACGTATACCCTTGGAAAACGGCGTACGGATCATAATTTATTAATTTCTGAGGCTGAACTGAAAAAGTTAGGAGCTGAACTTCATTACACTCAGAGAGGAGGAGACATTACATTTCATGGTCCCCACCAAGCAATTCTGTATCCCATTATTTCCCTTCGTGATATTGGACTTGGTGCTCGAAATTATGTGGAGAAACTTGAGTCAACTATGATTGAAATAGTGTCACTATATGGAGTTAAAGCTTGCCCTGGACAAAAGGGTGAGACAGGAATTTGGGTTGGAGATAGAAAGATAGGTGCAATTGGAGTTCGGATACAATATGGAATTACTTCCCATGGGTTGGCATTCAACATAGATCCTGATTTGAACTATTTTAAGCATATCGTGCCTTGTGGGATTGCAGATAAAGATGTCACATCTTTGAGAAGGGAGACAGGTATTCCGCTTCCTGCTGAAGATGTAATTCATGAGCAGTTAGTTTCTTGTTTTGCTAGACAGTTTGGCTATGATAGTCTTATCTGGAAGGATAATGTCTCAATATTGTCAGATAATTAGGAAGTCAGTTGAGATGTATAGTATGCCTGGCAAATAAATCATGTAAAATGTTTACTCTGTATTTATTTATTCATTTTGATTCTTATGAACTGTTTGGTTTACTTTTGTTATTGATTTAAATCTTGTTTAGTGATCCATAGAGATGCATATACATGGAGAAAGTGATGAAAGCATGATGTTTTAACAGCTTTATATTATGGGAATCTTATTGGATTTGAAAATGGATTTTGGAATTTTGCTATATCTGAGGAAAATTTTAATGGCATTGATTAAATAACTACCAAAAGGTCAAATTTTTATTCAGCGACTGTGGTAAGACAACGTAGAGTTAAGATTTTTCAGCCAATATACGAATAGAAGTTGTATACATGACTGGCTGGTAAGTCCACAGGGCTGTAGCCTGTAGGGACATTAGAAACATTAGAGTAAGGAATAGACCTTTATCAATTACGAGGCATTATTGTTGGGGTTCTCTGTTAGTGGTCAGTACCATTTTGTTCAGTCTGATTGAGAATCCGTGCAATAACATGCTGCATTCTATCAATTTTACTTGCACAGCTAATGCAAGTGGTAGCAAGTCAGCACTTTGCACTTTCTACTCTCGTCCTGATGACTGCCCACATGTTTTCAGGAACAGTGAGAATCTTCAATACACTTGAACCTCTGGATAGTCATAAGAAAAACTTCATCAAAATCTCTATTAAACCTCAACTTTCAGGTGTCCCTTGACCAGATCTTGCCATGTAAATTTCCTAGGCAGATGTCTTTGACCACTTTTCTGCCAGCTAAGGTGATAGGATTTCAGTTTATGTACAAAGATCTTCCTATCTCAAAAGAGATTAATAGCTGACTCATCATTGATGCTACATCTTATGGTAAGATGGGGAAACCTGCTAAATTTGGATATACATATTCTCAATTTTGCTTTAGAAATTGCTGATGGGATTTAGACAGGTGGATACTTATTTAAAATTTGTTTCCAACTTGTCGATACTCAACTTCCATATTTAACTCATCCCTGAATCATAGGAAAATTGGTGGCCATGAGAGAAATTTATAATTAAAAGTTCAGATATGAATCCAAAGAATTTTGTTCATGGAAGACAAAGCCTCTGGCTAGCTAAACTTAGTTGGTGAAAAAGTTTAATTTGCTGGCATAATAACAGTGTAGCAATAGCAGTACACAAAAAAACAAGAAAATAATGTAGTAACAAGGTTTCAATTTTAGAAGATTTAGATAGAGCTAAGTTGAATTTAGAGAATCTGCTAGATGGTAGAATGTGGAAGAGAAACTGGCATTTCCAAGGTGATGATGCAGTGTAAATCAGGCTAAACCAGCTAACTTTAGCTGTGTTTTGTTATACTTAATAGAGGTACAAAACTTGTGGGTAATATAATAAAACAGGAAGGACAGAAGATGTGGTGATTGATTTGGTCTCATGTGATCAGTCACATGATACATGTTTAATATTTGAGGATTGCAGTAAAGTCAGAGAAATATAATACTCAATTGAGGATCACATGATCAGCTGCTTCTTGGTTCCAACCTATTAAACAACAAAGAAGGAAATCATTGAGAATATATCTTTCTAAGAGAAATATTACTGCGACTGAAGCCAGTGAAATTATGCCTCTAGGAAGTTCCAAAAAGTTTTGGAAGTGGGAATCTTGTCATGAGCTTTTTATAAGCCTCATTGAACAACATTAGTAAGCTTATTTCCTGCAATTCACACTATGAGCAGAGATTTTGACCCTAGCTGCAATTATTTCACAGGTTGGGCTGCCAAAAACTCACATCCGTGAATTTCCTTAGTTAACTTTAAATGATACCAAAATATTTTAACTTATTACAGATACAAGTACCTAACTACCCAATCAGTCTTCCAATAGACGATACAGTTATTATGAAGTATCTATATATTCCTCTTTGTTAGACTTCAGTGCAAACTATATGAATGAAACGTGCATTTACCCTCTTTCTTAAAAGGATATTTCCAAATGTATTAGGTCCCAGACAATCTTTATCTTCTTTCCTTTCCAAGCAGACAATAGCATGAAAATCATTCGACAGCTCTGGTTGCTTTCTGTGCCCTGATTCTGGTTCATTTCCTCATGGCTTCATTACTTTGTATAAACCATGAGGGAATAATTCATCCAAGAGACAGAAATCGACTGAGGAGATTGCTAGTTTCTGCAGCTTCGCTTTCTGCAAATTTAAGCAAATTGGATGAAGCTGTTAAGGATCCCCATAAAGCGGTGAAGACAAGCCTCAGGAAGGCACCAGCAAGTGGTTCAAATCCTAACCAGAACTAGTAGCTGTAGTAGCTATGTATAGAGATCTTATTAAGAAAGAGAAACGAATCTCATACTCTTTCCACATTTTTGCTGTTTTCTTACTTTTACTATTGGATAGGTAGGAGAATAGGATCTCTATACATTTTTTCAGATCCCCTTCTTTTTTTCTAGCTATGTACTGTTTAATTTAGTCACTCAGTGTACTTTGCAAATTTTTGTTTATGAAGTAGATTAAGGAGGAGATGAGAACAAAGTGTAGTTTTATTTATAAAATTGTGCAAATATATAAAAAGCATCATTAGATTATTTCAGAAGATTGCCAGTTCATGTCAGTGATTAATGTCAAAAGACTTGGTGCAGGTTGATGATCATTCAGTGATTAGCTATATGTGTTATATTATATTGTCTTTCTAATTCTACCTCTATATTTTAATCTTTATTATTATTCTGTTAAATTTACCTGCAGAAATGCATTCTGTCTCTTTCTATTATATGTTCTTCTGTTTATTCTACATATTTCACGTGATAAGCAATCGGTGGATGAGTGGTTCATCTGTTTCTATGTTTTTTTTTAAGGTAACGGGATTTATGAAGCAGTTGAAAATCCAGCTCCACATGTTACATATTCTAAAGAACATTAGTGCCATCAGGTTTTTCACCTATTTTAGATAGAGAACAGAAACTAAAAAGTGAAACGGTATGCTCTCTTTCTCATTATGATTTTGAAGTTTTATATTGCCTTTCCTTGAGGGGTAATTTCTTTAGGTTCCTCATGAATCCGTAGAATGTCACTGTTGTAATGTTCTCTCCAATTGCATCTACACCATTTTACAGATCCAATCACTTCTTGGTTACAATTAGGTACTGCTACCTGTCCTCTTTGTTTCTTCCTGTAAACCATCATTATAAGAGCTGAATTCCAGTCCCTGAAAGAGTCTCGTGATGGCAAATTGAGAAAAATTGTATTAGCTGAAAAAGTTCTAGGATAGACGTGACTGATTATTTATATTCCTACCTCCAAATGCCTATGACTTACATAAGACTATTGGACTCAACTGTATGCACATTCTTGTATAACTTAAGTTCTTCCTGAAGTGATCTGAAATAGTAGTATCTTTGTGACATAACCAAAAAATTCATCCTAATTTAATATGTATTCAGTTTGAAACCTATGGTGGTTTCAGTCCTTCTCAACAAAAATTCTTCTAATTTCATGTATGCATATCAAGATTTCATACTCTTTTCAGATGGATAATGCATAACTGAAAACAAGTTTCTCAGATTAATAAATTTTGAGGTTTGGATTCTAATTAAGAATCCAGCGTTATCATAACTTATCATATGAAGGTAAATTCATGCTGAAACTGCCTCCATTTGGATCTTAGTGAACTGGACATCTTGTACTTAATTTTTTGTGCTTCTCAATATGTTGATAACTGGGATTCAGTACCATTGTTAAAATCCTTTTAGGAAAACTATTAATAACATTTGAATGATAGTAAATTGTATGTCTTTTACTAAAGCAGAGATCTGATATAATTTTACCCATTGAACCAAATATCTGATCAACAACTCATCAATTAATATTAGTCTGTTTTAGAACTCATCTTGAAGATGGTTCCAAAATTCATGTTGGTTAATTTAGTGGCAGTTGAGCTTATCTGGCATGCCAGCTCATCAATAGTTACTTGAAAGCTGAGTTGTGGGGACTTTAAGATTGTAACTTTGGGTTTCAGAGAGATATGAGAGTTCTGGACTGCTCTCGGTGACTTATTCTTTATATCTTGTGTTATTGGGTGAAATGCTCTCCCAGTGTTGTCTCCCCTGTAGCTGTAGGCCTTTGAGGCTGAACCATGTAACTGCTCTCTGATGCCTTTGTTCTTTCTTAGTTTCTGTAATTCTGATTTTGTTCTTTGCAATAATTGGTGGGACTTAGTTCTTGATTTGTCCTTGAGAATATAAGGTCTAACACCCCTATGAAATTGTACAGTCTTGATTGCTGGCCCAAGGGGCTCTTTTCTCATGTTAAACTGGACCTTTGGCAGGTTAATTAAGATTTCAAACCCAGCAACTTGTAAAAATAAAATGTTTTAGTATAATCAGATAATTCTATATTGGTGAGTATTACCATCTGATTTTGGCTCTGATAGTGATTGTAAATGAGACAGGATGTTCTTTTTTAATATTTACTACAAATGAATCTCCAAAAATGAATAGAACAAAAATAAAAAACATCTGATACCGCAAAATTTATCCACCCAAATTTGATATTCATATATTGTAGCTGGTATACTGTATTGGTTATTTACCCTTCTTATGGAAAAGAGTTATGCTGTGTATTGATATCATTATCTGTATGTGAACCAGTACTGACAAATTAAATTTAACGTAGGTGCCCAAATATGCAGTTTTAGTCTATTGTTATTCTGGTAAACTGATACTGTTGCTAGAAATAATTTATTGCAATTGCTCCAATTCTCATATTTTCCTGTTTAAGCTATGTTTTACTTGTTATGGTTATCAGCAGGCAGAGGACACCATTATCCATAATTATTAAATTGATTCCTTATTTTCCATTTTCCAAAGAGCACTCTAAATGTAAATCACGTCTTGTTATTTCGGTATCTAAGTATATTACCTTTATATGTCAAGGATCTCATTTTTTACCATATCTAGGAAGACATTACAGTTGTAATTTCACTAATATTCTTCTCTTTTTACCTTCCTAGTATATTTGTCTGTATGCAAAGTGCTTACATCTATATTTATAACCTTATTGATGTCTATACTCCAAGTTTAATTTTGTTCTCTCTCCATGTAATAACTCAAATGAATCTTCTGCACTTTATTACTTGTTTCCTAGTGTAGTGAAATTCCTAGGTTACATATGCAAATGTAATAGTTGAAAGGATTGCTGTAAAGGAGCAAGGTGCCAATGACACCAGCTGAAGCTCAAAATAGATGGTTGTCTAGTTAGTTTCAAGATGAGGACAAATTTATTGAAGTTTTGACATGCGAGAATACAAATAATATCATGCATACTGCCATCTACCTCTCTAATTTTTGCATTATCTGCTTTGGAGTATTGACCAAACTGAAATTTTTGTTACTACATGCGTACTGAACACATTGGCAAAGTGCTCTACGTAACTAATTACATGAGAGGCTTCAGTAAATTGCAGTGCTTGCCCACCTGATTTGGCCTACTAATTTTTGAAAAATTGCTTTTCCATGTAGCTCTTGCTGCTTTAGCATGCTCTTTGGAGATACCTGGACTATCTAATCTGTAAATTTTTACCTTTTCATAAAATTATTCTCTCACTGAAGATGAGAATTTGGAACAGTCAATCTCTGTTTGCTTAATTAGAAGGCAGACACTTTGATAGACACTTCTTAGTTGAAGAAGTGAATCAGCTCATTGGATGGTCATTCTGTCCTTTGAGAAGACAACTGTGTGAAGACATAGGAGAGGACAAACCAAATGGTAATCTGCAGCCGGTGGGAAATGAAATAACCAAATTGCGAAGATGAGTAAGGGAAAAAATTTTCCGTGCTGGAGAAATCTAATCCAGTAATCAGTCTTCAATTTTCATCTCTTTTTTACTTCTCTGGATTTGATTGACATTTAACTATGAAGTATGAAATCGCTGCACAATTTTATCATTTCTTCTGTCTTTGTTTTTTGGAGGTTATGAAGCTTGATAATGGCCTTTATTATGGCATGCCTCCTTTATTTCAATGTTAGGCCTTGAAGAGGGCAAATGGGGGGAGAGCAGATGCAGGTGCTGAATCAAATGCAGATACCAACTATCATGAGTAAACTTGTTTCTTGTCTTATTGTATCTCTATTCCTATTTTTGTCAAATGAAAATTAATTATTCAGTGTGGTCCTGAGAATGCATATGTTTTGCTTTCACTGATACTCTTTTCTTCACACATATGGATGAGTCAATTAATATCTTAGTTCTCTTTACTCTGATTCTCAGTATACTTGCTCTTGCTCTTGGTAATAGGTAAATTTGGAATGACATTTTTTTTGTGCTGTAACAGAGATGGAATTAGATGAGCTGTTGCTACATCTGCTATTGTACAGCCTTCTATTGCCTTTCTAAAAGGTGTACATCTTTTTATTCCATTTACAGAATGGTATGACCATTAACTGACTTTATTTCATCTCTACTAAATAATTCAGTCATTCTCCTTTTTCGACAGATGCCTCTGCCACGATAGGTTGACTAATCACTTGGTATAATACAGATGAAAAAAATATTACTTTCCTCTTTTACTTCTCCAGAGAATTTTGCCAAGTTATTTTATTACAATTTATTGCCAGCAGTTGAATATACTAGGGATAAATCCTTTTAGATGATATCCTAATTCCACTTACAGTCAGTGACTAAACAACTGTATAATCACCCAAAATGGAAACCTAATGAGTCTGTCAAATACGAGGCCTATGTCAGTCATAAGGCGAGTAAAGTCTGCTTCTGCTATCTCTACAAGGCAGCAGCAGAGCACAACTTATTTGGTGTAGCTGGAAGTTCTGTTAGATTAAGGTTTATTTTCACAGTTTATTTGCGAGAAGTAGGGTCTTGGAACGTGATTGCTTGAGAATGAAGAACTTTGATTGAAGTACCTTTTTGTTGAGAGTGTGCGTGTGTGTGTTTGTTTCTTTATTTTTTTTTTTTAACTTAATCCCTTGAGAGTTTGTCTTGAATCAGATGAAGAACTACCATTTAAGAAAAGGAAACTATGTTGTCAGTGGGACAAAGAGATGGCAAAAGATGAAAGAGTGTATGAAATGATGAAAGTTAAGATAGAGACAACAATTATGTATGAGCTAGCTGATGCACCAGATGAAGGTAATACGAATACCAAGAGTATCATTTGCACATTTAATAGTGAATTCACCAGGCCTCCCTGCAACGATAGTCTGAAAATGGATGAAATTATAGGAGAAATAGTCTTAGAGAAGACAGTTGAAATGGCAAAATGGAATCCAAGAAGTGGAAGGGAAGGGACACAGTCAATCAGCTGAAGGCAAATTAATTGAGTAAGTTTATCATGCACGTATGCTTCAAGTCTAACAAAAAGCTTGCTCTCTGCTACTAGTTTCAATAACTTATTCAGTTTTTCTTTTTTGGTATCGTTTTAATATTCTTCATTGATGATAACTGAAGCATCAAACAGAAATGTTCCTAATATTTTTTTTTTGTAAATAAATTAAGTTTTTTACTATATCTAGCATATTAAAATCAGCCAGTACATTAAACTCCCAGTATGTACGGATTTGATTTCATTCCTCAAAACACCTAAACATATATAAATCTCCTAGCAAGAGTCCTGGTTTTCAATGCAGCATTCCGCAAAGCATCTCTACCCCTATGTTAGTAGCTGAGCATCCAAGCTCCAAATTGTTGCAAGACCTGTGTTTATATGCACATTTATCCTTAATGCGTGTATATTTTCATTTTGTACTGTTGTATGCGTATTTGTATAATGTGTCGTCTCCTTAAGTTAATGATAAATGACATAGTTTTGATCATGAAGGTGCAAAGGAAATTCAGCTTGGAAGAGGGGAAGACCAAAGATACAAACCAACAATACAAACAGCCAGTAATCTCTCTCTCTCTCTCTCTCTCTCTCTCTCTGTCTGTGTGTATATATATAATATTTATATAAATGTCTTGCTTACAAGTGCTTAAAATATTCTATTTTCGTACCTTCTCTTCTTAACACAACATTCAATAACATAGTGTAAGTTGTGGCAAACTGGAAAAACAAAGGGGTGACAGACCAAAACTTGTCGGAGGATGAGAAGCAAAAGCCAAAGAGAGGTCGGCCAAAGAGGGAGCGTAAATCAATGGACAATTGGGTACTCTCTTTCTCCTTGGTGGTGTGTGCTGGTGAATTTATGTCATAATTGGTAACAGAAGTCTGATTGGTATATACAGGAACGAAGTGAAGCAGAAGGGTAAGAGGAGGAGGCCAAGGAAAACTTAAGCTCCAGCCAGTTGCGGTATAATATTGATGAGTCGTCCTTAACTCATCACATTATCTTTTGTACTTGGAATGAATGTTTTAATGTGTCAGATACTCAGCTCAGCATGTCTCTATTCGCTGAGAGTATGCCCTCCCATGGCCCATGCCATTATCCTTCTGTGTACATTTCATAGGAATGTTGTGACTATATTTTTCAGTTTGTAGACATGTTTCAGGGTTAAAATTTTAAGGGTGTATAAGAGGAATAGGATTAGAATCCGGGTGTCAAAATATTTTATGTATATTTCAGAATATAATAAGAGGTTACAACATTCATATGACTCTTAAATAAATGTCGCCCCATTAGAACTCCATTTATGCTTTAATCATTTTTCTAAAATAAAATCTCATTATTTTAGGCGAGTACAATTTAAAGATAACAATTCAAATGTTGTGGAAATTCTTCCATCCTTTCAAAATTACCACTTGTCTTACATCATTGCAGCTAAGTGCGTATTTTACATGACTAATCCTAAAACTCTACTTTCGCAAAATAAGATGTTACAAATCACTAATAATTCAAAGTAACTCGGTACGAGTATTGTAATAGTCCAACAAAAGCCGAATCACCTGCAATAATGAACTTTAAATTGTTTTTTTCCATTCAAGATTTATCCTTTGTTTGGATTTTCTTGCCACATTTAGAAGACCCACGTTAAAATCAAAAACTAGGACACGCTTGAGTAAACATATTGTTTCACTCAAACACACCTGTATACGATGCCCATAGATCATACACCAAGTGTAACTCATGCGGATGATATAGCTAAGTTGGAAAATCACTAATCGTGCATGATTGACAAGTTTTTAGATGCACAAAAATCATCAAGTCGACTGAAAACGTTTCTGTGTGTGCTAATATTTTGTTAAATTAGTAAAATCTTTTGAGATAGTATATGAAAGATTTGATGTTCAAATCACACCGCGCGGTATGAACTCAAATAATTAATAAATTTTAAATTGGTATAAAAAAGACTTGATGTTCGGATTTAGCTGCTGACGTTAAAAAAAATTCTTTTTTGAAAATATTATTTTAGTTGAGTCCGAGTTAAAGTTAGCTCCTAACTTTGCACTGCTTAGTACGTCAAAAACTTAATTAGACATACATGCGAATCATCGCATTTTACATAACTTATGGGAATTTAAATAAACATATATAAAATAAGGACTTATGAGAAAATGCGATTAGTAGAGAAAATGAAATTAGTTCTTATTTTGTTAATTTTATGTTCGTTGCACTGTGAAAATAAAATAAAAGGCTAGCTCGTGCATTTTAATTTTGGAAGGTTAACTATTTGTGAGCTTTGTTCATACACGGCGGCTCTAAGAGTGTAACACTTGTTAAAAATCATTACCAAATAAACTGTTGCCACAAAATAATAAATACAAACGAAAGAGAGAAGAAACCGTTGCCCCCGTATCATTACATCAAAACTTATCAACTTTTCTCTCACTTTTACTTATACTATTCAGAACCAAATTGATAACAATATAATAATTTTAGTGTAATTGCAAAATGAGGATGAGAAACCGTGACAGATTTGCAAAGGAGCACTCTGGTACTCCATCTGATTCACCATCACATGAATTAGGGGAGATTGAAGTACTGTACTTTAATGTGGTGGACAAAGAGAAACTCAAAGAATTGTCAGTGAAAAAGTACAGTGACGTGCAAATTTCTGTGCCACAACCAAACATGCAGCAGCCTCGTGCCTCTGATGAGGGGAATTCAAGCAGCAATCAAGAGAATATGCAATTGATTGAAGCAAATTCAAGCCAAACAATGGTTGTTTCTGGAGATTTTGCCCTTCTGGCCTTACATCTCTCTTCTCTCTTTTTATGTTAATTTGCAGTCTAAAGATCTTATTTTTATTTTCTGAATTAAGCTCATTTTTTATAACATTTTGATCAGATCATCAAAGATTATCTATCATATGGGTTTGATTCATATATACCTGGGTATCAAATCATAAAGATCTTTGAAGATCTTTGGCATGCAACAATTGATGATAAGTATGTTATTAAAAATTTTGCATGTACTAATTTCTTTCATATTTTTAACTCTATTGCATAGGCCAACAAAGATGGTGGTGGACCGGAAGATCCAGATAAAGAGAAATCCAATTCCTTTGCTAATAATCAAAAGTAATTTTTTGATACTCAAGTTCTATTTTATTTTCATTTTACATTTTTTAAAGTGAATAAGATTACGATCTCTGGTTGCATCAATCTGTAAAATTATTACTATTTCCTTATTGTTCAGCAAATTCTAAAAAATAAAGTTTGAGGAATTTTTTGTTGGAAGTGAACCAACCATCGGTTTAGAATTTTGAAATACAAGAAGATAAAATGTACTTTTTTATTATATAGGGAAGAAACATTCGCAAATGCAACAGTGAATCTGGAGCAATCTGTAATAGCTTCATCTTCTAATGAGAAAGGTATATATATTCTTCCTTTTAATTTATTTTTTTACAGAAAATTTTCATTAAGCCGTGAAAATTTGAATTTTGTTTTCGCGCCATAATAAATGACAGAATAAACTAACCAAAAACATTTTAGTACGTTAAACAAATAAAAATTTCGTTGATTAGGTCAAGTTTTCCTCTTCCGGCGAAAGCAAACTCATCTTATTCTGAATCCAATAACTTTATGCCTACATATTAAAAACATGAATGATTAATATTTATTAATTCGTGTGTGTGATTTTATTAATTAATTTAGATTATAATTGTATTTTGTGCATGTTTAATTAACAAAAAAATTTGATTCAATATTCAGTTAATCTTATCCTATTGATATACATCAATAGAAACATGCATAAACAGAAAATGCCAATTAATTATTATTTTCTGCTATGTTAATTAAAAAGTAGGAATTAATTATAGTAACACTGCATTTGATAACAAACACATTTATTAGATTTATGACATGGATTCCTTTGAAATTTTAATTGCTAAAAGATCACTTTGTCATGTGAAAATAAAGTAAAAAAGAAACAAATGTTGGCATGGAAAATTAATGGAAATATATTCTATGAGGGTGACTTGTCTTGTTACCTTCCAATTATTTCCTCCCTTTCTTCTCTTGAACTTCTCCTTGACTATGGTCTCAATCTTCTCGTTGCTACTATATATATGAGAGGCCTTATGTCCTTATTGAATTTGGGTTATATGTTTGGAACAGATTGATTGATCACAGGTATGGCAGTATTTATGGAAGTGGTTGCTTACTCTCAAATCTAATTTCCAACATTTTTATTTTCCCTTATGTATGATTAATAGCGAACTTCCTATAGAGACTTTATGTTAACAGGTCCATTGAGGCATAATTTCTCGATTTTCTTTATGAGTCAAAATTGATTAACCTAGGTACATATATGAAGTGAGAAATTACGTATTTACATTTTAGATGAACCTGCATCATGATTGTCTTGATTTCATATATATGAGCATATCCTTGTCAATCGCTATTTTTAATAACCACAGTTGATGAGTCAATTGAATTTCTTGAAAGCATAGTTGGCACAAAGTATAGTTAGGGCCTTCTTTTAGCAATAAAACTAGCATTTGTTAACTATTGGAAGCATACATATATGTTCAGCAATGACTAAGGTGGGATATGATCTGCGCCCTCGACACAAGGGGAGAGCAATTAAAATAAAGAGCTTGAACCGTGTTCGTAATGATGACAACAATCTGAGCTTCGAAGCCAACGAGGATGGTGACATACTCATCACTGATATGCTTAATGAGGAGAAGAAGAGGAAGCTCAAGGCCAATCTTGAGAAGAAGTCCACCAATACTAAGAAGCCTTAAAAGAGCTCAAGGTTGAGAATATGATGCCCATATGGATATAGGGATTTATGCTTAATTCTGTTATCAATAAATGGTGCATGTGGATGTTATGCTAGCTTGTGTCTGCTTAATTAGCTAGGGTTTGTCTGATATATGGCGCCATTGTTATTAAGGATATAATATACTTGGATTAAAAATTATGGCTGTTTGTGCTATGGATTAAATCTTTGATGGAGCTATATAAATATGGCTATTTGTGTTATTCATTGACCTTTATTCTAGTTTAGTTTTGCATATATATATAGTGCAGTTTGATGATCAATTGAACCTTGTTATTTCTCAACCCTAAGAATGGCGATAATCAGCATACTAAGTACTAACCACAACATCATTTTGGTCAACTCCCTTATTTTATTTTTTTGTGGTCGAATTCCGAAAGATGTTTGTACTTTTATTCCTGAATAAATTCCAATTTCATATCTCATGTATTTTTAAAGCAATGCAAGACGTGTCGATTAAACTGAAATTAGGACATGCTTGAAGAAAAAACTTTTCATTAATGAAAGAAATAATTAATCAAGTTGAAAAACCACATATTCATGCATGCCTGACAAGTTTTAAGATGTTTTTTTCTATCAACCGAAGTCAAATGTATGAATGAAAACGTATGAATGAAAACGTAGGATTGACAAGTTTTTAGATAATAAGGATTCAAAGAAAATCCAAATCAAAGCCCAACGGAATCCATTCGGTTCGATATTTTGCTTTTTTGTTTTGGATTTTGTGCTGTTTGGTTTTGTTTGGTGTATCTTTTTCAAATAAAGTTTATTGTAGAGTTTTTATTAGTAAACTTTTATTAGTAGAGTTTTCACAAAAAAAAAAAATTATTTGACTGTCAATAAGTGCATTTATAAAAATTATAGAATTATTTTAATAGATAAATTATTTAAAGTTATGTTATTAAAAGAATGAAATATGATATATTTTAAACATTTAACAATTTAATATTTTAAAAAAGTTTTAAATCTCTATCTTAAAAGTCCAAAATTTGAGATTTTACTAGTAGAAGTAAAATAATTTATTTAATTTTCAAAATCTTCATTGAAAAACAACCAAAGCATGAATTTTTTTTTTTTGATAAAAACAACCAAATAACAATAAAAAAATTTTAAAAAAATTTATGGAATTAAATGAGCACTTGTGACTATTAGATAAGATATATTAAATAAGCACTAAGTTTAATAACTAAAGCAAATTAATTTCATTTCATAATACATAAATGAATGAATTATTTATAGTTGTATAGTCACAAGTTGGCTAATTCATTTTCGCTATAATTTTTGTCGGGTCTATATGGTTTTCGCTCTCTTGGGTGGGCCCTATGTTAAAAACTTTGTTGTGAATTCGTTGTCGTATGTTATAAGTCTTTTCTAACTTGTAAGACGAGTTTTGGAAAAGAAAATTAAGCTATAAGACAAAATACATTGACTTTGATTAATCAAAGGGTTTCTATATCCACTGTGGTCCTTGGCTTTAATGTTGCTTGCCCAATTGTCGGGGCAAGATTATTCAAAGATAGGAAAAAGCAAAGTCTAGCAATTCATAACAACTTTGACATATGGATAATATATGTAATTTTACCTTTCTATTTTTTGACTTGTAACTGTTTCTCTCCTCTTCGTTCTCATTTCATGATTTACTTTAATCATTTCTACCTATGATTACCATATATAATTCCTAAAAGTGTTTTCCAAAATGCTATAGCAATGGCTTCTGCTAAATTGTACTTCATATTATTACTATTTCAGCTTCCATATTATTTACATTTATCCATTGCTCAAAACGATGGAACTGTGCCCGTGGGTGCGACTCTCACAGCAGGCACTAATACTACGTGGCTTTCTCCTTCTGGTGATTTTGCATTTGGATTTCGCCAGCTTGACGAAGAAAACAACACCAATGATCTCTTCTTACTTTCAATATTTTACAACAATATACCTGAAAAAACCGTTGTCTGGTACACAGATAATAATGATCAAAATCCTGCTGTCCCAAGAGGATCACAAGTAAATCTTACTGCTGATCAAGGGCTAGTGCTTAATGATCCTCAAGGCAAAAAATTATGGAGTTCTAAAATTGATATTGGTACTGTTGCTATTGGCGTTATGAATGATACAGGCAATTTTGTGCTTGCAAGCAGCAGCTCCAGCAAGTTATGGGACAGCTTCAGCAATCCTTCAGATACATTGCTGCCAGGCCAAATGATGGAGACTGAACAAGGGCTTTTTTCTCGAAAATCGGAGACCAATTTCTCACGAGGACGGTTCCAATTTCGCTTGCTTGAAGACGGTAATCTTGTCCATAATGTTGCAAATTTGGCTACTGGTTTTGCTTATGATGCTTACTACAGTAGTGGTACTTATGATCCTGCAAACCCATCAAATTCTGGTTACCGAGTGATGTTCAATGAGTCTGGTTACATGTACATATTGAGAAGAAATAGTCAGAGGTTTGATCTTACAACAGGAAGAGTAGTGCCAGCTGCAGATTTTTACTACAGAGCAACTCTCAATTTTGATGGCGTTTTCGCACAATATTTTTATCCAAAGAATGGTAATGGAAACTGGTCTGTTGCCTGGTCTGAGCCTGAAAATATTTGTGTTAAAATTGCAGGAGGCTTGGGAAGTGGTGCTTGTGGATTTAACAGTATATGCTCCTTAGATAGTGACCGAAGGCCAAAGTGTGAATGCCCGAAAGGGTATTCTTTACTTGATGAGAGCGATGTTGGGAGGACTTAATATAATATTTTTAAGTATCCAATCCAAAAGACTAGACTTTAGGTGGAGTGACCTACCACCTTATAAACCCAAGCATCTCCCATTTACTAGCCAATGTGGGACACAACTTAACAATCTCCCCCCTCAGACGAACCCACCGCCGGACTCCGGACCTTTCGTCCGACACACCTGAGTTGTTCCACTACCACATTCTAGCTACTAGAGTTTAGCTCTGATACCACTTGTTGGTGGGACTTAATATAAGATTTTTAGGTATCCAACCCAAAAGACTAGACTTTTAGGTGGAGTGACCTACCACCTTATAAACCCAAGCATCTCTCATTTATTAGCCAATGTGGGACACAACTCAACAAACGAGAAGTATGGAAGCTGCAAAGCAGATTTTGAGTTAAGTTGTAATGGAGGAGGGCAGGGTAATTGTTTGATTTTCATGAGCTTAAAGATACAGGTTGGCCTTCGTCTGACTACGAGCGTTTCAGGCCCTATAATGAAGTGCAGTGCAAAAACACTTGCTAGAGTGATTGTTTCTAAGCTGTGGCTATTTTTGGAATTGAAAGCTGCTGGTTCAAGAAGCTGCCTCTCAACAACGGCAAAGCTGATAGCAGTGTCAATCGCAAAGCTTTTATCAAATATAAAAAAGATGATGATACTGATCCTCCATCAGCCCCTCGTACTCCGGATCCTGAAGACCAGAAGAAAAGGAAGATGCTGAATGCCACAGGATCAGTACTCTTAGGAAGCTCCGTGTTTGTGAATTTCGCATTGGTTTGTGCATTTGTTCTTGGTTTTTTCTTCATCTACAAGAAGAAATGGATAAGAAACAATCCAGGCGATGGCACCATTGAAACAAATTTGCGTTGTTTTGGTATTGTTTACAAAGGTGTTTACAAACTTGAGGAAGCGACAGATAACTTCGAGGAAGAACTCGGCAGAGGATCTTTTGGTATTGTTTACAAAGGTGTAATTCAAACAACAAGAACAAGTACTACTGCAGTTGCAGTCAAGAAATTGGATAGAGTGTTTCAAGATGGTGAAAAGGAATTCAAGAATGAAGTCGTCGTGATTGGCCAGACTCATCACAAGAATCTTGTTCGGTTGCTAGGGTTCTGTGACGAAGGCCAGAACAGGTTGTTGGTGTATGAGTTCTTGAATAATGTAACATTAGCAAGTTTCCTTTTCGGAAACTTGATGCCTAACTGGAACCTCATAACTAACATTGCATTTCAGATTGCAAGAGGGCTTTTGTACCTACATGAAGATTGCAGCTCTCAGATCATCCATTTTGATATAAAGCCTCAGAATATATTGCTTGATGATCACTACAATGCTCGGATATCGGACTTTGGTTTGGCAAAGCTTTTGACATTGAATCAGAGCAAAACTATTAAGACGGATATAAGAGGAACAAAAGGGTATGTAGCTCCTGAATGGTTTAGGAACTCAAAAATCACAGCAAAGGTTGATGTGTACAGCTTTGGTGTTTTGTTGCTAGAAATCATTGCCTGCAGGAAAAGTTTTGATATTGAAATGGGTGAAGAGTATGCAATTTTAACAGATTGGGCTTTTGATTGCTATAGAAATGGGAAATTGGATGCTTTGGTTGGGGCAGACATGGAAGCCATGAATGATTTAGAATGTTTAGAGAAGCTTGTTATGGTTTCCATTTGGTGCATTCAAGAGGATCCATCTCTTAGACCAACAATAAAGAAAGTTTTACAGATGCTTGAAGGGGTTGTTGAAGTGAGTGTTCCCCCAAATCCATATCCATTTAGTAGCTCTATGGGTTGCTATTGATTTTTGCTAGGTGTTTATTCAATTTGTATTTATTTATTGTTAATTGCAATGTCAAATTTCCTAGCAAAATTGGGACAAAATTAGAGGAGTTATCATCTTCCATATCAAGTACATAAAAATCAGCATGAAAAACCAACTCATTAACTTGTACTAAAACATCTTCTAATACCCCATCAGGATATGCATTAGATCTTTTAATAGACCAATATTCAAAGATGAATAAATGGAACGAGGCATGAAATTAATAGAAGCTCCTAGATCTAACAAAGCCTTTTCAATTCTAACACTACCAATTTTACAAGGGATAGTGAACATACCTGGATCCTTGCACTTAGGAGGTAGTTTCTTTTGGAGAACTGCTGAAACATTCTCCCCCATGTAAACTTTTTCATCTCCTCTTAATTTTCTCTTAGAGGTGCATAGTTCCTTAAGGACTTTAGCATATCGAGGTATTTGTTTTATAGCATCTAATAAATAAATATTTACCTCAACCTTGCGAAATGTCTCAAGGATGTCTTTCTCTTGTTCCTCCTTCTTGGATTTTGCAAACCGGCTTGGAAAAGGAGGAGGTATCACAATAGGTAGGGGTTTCGCTCTGGAGGGTTGCGCATCTTGAGATTGAGGCATCAATTCATTCTTCTCAAGCTCATCTTCTACATGCTTTGTCACTTTCTTACTAGGCTCTTCCAACTCTTTCCCACTTTTAAGGATGACAGCACTAACGTTTTGCTTTAGATTCACCTCAGATTGTGAAGGCAATCTCCCTAATACTTGAGACTCCAGACGGCTCACTGTAGTCGCCAATTGACTCATTTGGTTCTCCAAGTTCTGAATGCTTGCTGTAGTTGCCTGCTGAAATTGTTGAGTGTTAGTCGCAAGCAATTTAACAATTTCTTCAAGAGATATACCTGACTTGGAGGTTGACTGTAGAGGTGCTGGTTGTCTTGGTGGATATTGTTGTGGGAATCCTGACGGCCTAACTCCATAGCTGAAGTTGGGATGATCCTTCCATCCCAGATTGTATGTTTGTGCATAAGGATCATACCTCCTCTGAGGCATGCCTGGAAATCCTCCAACTGCATTGGCTTGTTCAACGGGTTCTTCTTGAAGTGTAGGACACATATAGTTGAATGACCCACATTGGAACAAATACCACAAGTCTTCACCTATTGCACATTACCTACAACAAACTTTTCCACAAGAGAAGTAAGTTTATCTAAACGTTGTTCAACAGAAGAAATATTTACCTCATTCACCGTTCTTGAAGTGGCATCTTGCCTACTGCTAAATTGTTGTGCATTGGCAGCCATATTTGATATCAACTCCCTTGCTTGAGTAGGGGTCTTATTCACCAACACGCCTCCACTAGCAGCATCTATCATACTCATATCCATCAATGACAGTCCTTCGTAAAAATATTGAATAAGGAGTTGATCAGAAATCTGATGCTGAGGACAGCTGGCAGACAATTGTTTGAATCGCTCCCAATACTCATACAAAGTCTCCCCAGGAAGTTGTCTGATCCCACAAATGTCTTTTTTGATGTTGGCAGCTAGGGGTGGGCGTTCGGTTCGGGTTAACCCGAACCGAACCGAACCCGAAATTTATTTCGGGTTCGGTTTGGGTTAATTAGTGAAACCCGAACGGATTCAAATCTTCAACCCGTTCGGGTTGAACCCGAACCGAATTCTTAACCCGTTCGGGTTGAATTTTTTTTTTAAATTCATCATCCCACCATCTGATTTCTATTGTTTAGTTTCTCACTCCACATCCAACGGCTGATGCTGCAATCTGTAGCTTCCAGATTCTGTAAGCTAGTCAAGTTCATACATTAAACGAAAAAAATCCCTAAGCAGCTAATTAGCTAAACTCTCGGTCTCACCGTCTCTCCCTCCCCCTCCCTCCTTGCTCCCTCTTCTGAGTTTCGTGGCCCACGACGACAGTAGCAGTCCCGTCTAGCTCCAACAGACACCAGCCGTTCACCGCAGCCCACTCGCCGTCAGCTAGCACGCCTCGCCCGCAACTGTGCCGTGCGTTCACCTCGCGTCCCACTCAAACCAACACGATCATGATCTGTCGACGCTGTAGCTGCTCCGAGATCAAGGTTTGTCTCGCTTTGCCGACGCTGTAAACCTGTAACTTGCTGACTTGCTCGCAGCTGATGGCAACAACCCGAATCGAATTTCAAATTTCCTATTACTAACTCAATGCTGTAACGTAGTTTTAATTGAGCTTCATTGACTAATAATTAATTGAGCTGTAAGTCTGTAACGTAGTTTTAATTGAGCTTCATTGACTAATAATTAAATTGTATATTTTTAATTAATTGATTGGCAATTATTCAATTATTTGGAGTGTGTTTGTTGTTGTTGAGTGATAATTGAACAAATGGAGATTGTTCTTAGTTAAATTAGAGTGGGTTTACTGATAATTAAACAATTGGAGACTGTTATTAATTAAATTGTAGTGAGTTTGTTGCTGTTATTAATAATTAAATTAGAGATTGTTAATTAATTAATTGATTAACCCGAACAAACCCGAATTATTATAACCCAAACTAACCCGAATTAATCCGAACCGATATGTTAACCCGAATTATCAACCCAATCCGATCCGAATTACCAACCCAAACCGAACCGAACCGAATTAATAAATTCGGTTCGGTTTGGTTCGGGTTGGCATTTTCAATTCGATTGGGTTCAATTCTCCAACCCGAATGGGTTGAAACCCAAACCGAAACCCGAACAACCCGAACCGAAACCCGATTTGCCCACCCCTATTGGCAGCTCTTGAAGCGGGAAAGTACTTCTCAAGGAACTGCTTCTTCAAACCATTCCACGTTGTAATTGATTCAGGAGGCAAGTAGTACAACCAATCTTTAGCTAGCCTATCTACAAAGAACGGAAAAGCACGCAACTTAATCTGCTCTTCAGTCACGCCTTGTGGCCTCATACTTGAACACACAACATGAAACTCCTTGAGATGTTTATGAGGATCTTCACCTGCAAAACCATGAAACTTGGGTAATAAATGAATAAGACCAGACTTTAATTCAAAATTTACCTCCAAATCTACATATTGAATGCAGAGTGGTTGTTGATTCAAGTCTGGTTCAGCTAACTCTCTAAGAGTTCTTTCTACAGGCGCAGGTCTATTCATCACTTGTTCTTCTAAATCGCTAGATGATTCAAATGAATCAGGTACTGTATCTATTTCAGAAAGCAAAGGCGACGATGATCATTGCTTAGATCGCTTCGTTTGCTGTCTCAGCTGGCTAGCTGTCTTCTCAATTTCAGGATCAAACGAAAGTGTACCTGTACGAGAAGAACGAACCATACACCAAGTAAAACGTAAAAAGGATTAAATAAATGACACCAATCTCTGGCAACGGCGCCAAAATTTGATGGGTGTCGAAGCCAACAAAAATAAATTCCTACTCTAAATAAATTGTGTATAGTGATTGAGCAGGGTCGTGTCCACAAAGATCAATAATTATTTAAATCCTTTTGAAACGTAAAACGTAAAATGGGGGAATTGTTGACAATAATAAAAATCAAATTAAAAATAACAAGAATGCAAATTAAAGTTGTAATTCAAATTGGAGAAAGCTCTGGTTGAAGGAATTAACTCAGCTTGATTCGACTACTGATCATTGATTCAAATATAGATTATTATTACTCATGAATAGACCGGTTATAGCTACTGAGACTCTCTAATAGCCAATCTCTCCTTAACTAGTCGATAACTAAGGTACGACCGTTGGGTTACTTTCTTTTTCTCCCATCCAAAATCCCCCTTTCTTTCTTTTTCTCCCATAGAATTACACATATAAAAGTAAAACACAAGTAAATCATTATTATTAAGTGCAAAACATCGATATTAAGGGAAGTAAACAATGCAAAACTAGTGCATAAATTGCACTCTAACAATCAACGAGCATTATGCTTGAATTAAATTGTGCAAGGTTCGTTTCTTTTGTTTGATTAAAAAAAAATCAAAAACAAAAAAAAAGAAAAAAAAAAGAAAAAAGAAAAAAAAGAAAAAAAAAGAAGAAAAAGAAGAAAAAAAAAGAAAAAAAAAAGAAAAATCGAAAAAAAAAGAGTTTACATTCTTGGTGACTTGAGTAGAAATAAGCATTTTGATATCATAAGTTTATTCAATAAGTTCATTCTTCTCATTTTGATCTCTTTTTCTTTCATAAACCTTTCTTTTTTATTTCACCCATTTAACCCCATTACAACCCTTTTAAGACCCTTAGATTTTTGCATTTTATTCATGTTTTGTGGATTGAGATGTGATATATGAGCAAGCTTATGGTAATAGCATTCTTTGATTTGATTTAAGTGGATAAATGACACCCTAAACACTTTGAGTGCATGGAGTGAAGTTATTGAGAGGGCTATTAAATCTTGTTGCACTTGAATTTTGAATGGATCTTCTTGGTGGTTGAATGTTCTTATTCTATCTTATGAAATTCTATGCTTTAAAATCCTTATCTCTCGAATGTTGATCGACTTAATTTCTTGAGATATACTTGCTTAAAATTGTTTTTGGATGAGTTGAGATGAGAATTGAGTGGAGATTTGGAATTAATCTTGAGTTATATGCTTGAGGACAAGCATCATCTTGGTGTGGGGGAATTTGTTAGAGTGCAAATTATGCACTAGTTTTGCATTGTTTACTTCCCTTAATATCGATGTTTTGCACTTAATAATAGTGATTTATTTGTGATTTACTTTTGTAGGTGCAATTCTATTGATTGGTGATAAAATTGAGCTACAAGATGATGTTTAAGGATGATTGTTCTCTTGGAGAAATTATGAGCGGCAAAAGAACTTTGTTGATAAGGCGTGGGCGCGTGCTGTCAACTGCGAACCTGCAGTTTTTAGTTTAACGTGTTTTGTATTTTTGGCTATTTTTGTAATTACGAATTTAATATTTAATATTAAGATATTAGGATTTTATTTTAAATAGAACTCTAAAAGAGAAGAGAAAGAGAGTATTTAAGGAGGAATCTATTGTGAAAGAAAGGGGGATTTGGATTGGAAAAAAAGAAAGAAACCCTATATCTAATTTTTCTCTTCTCTCTATGAGGAACTAAATCCATTTTTCTGGTTGAAGGTTAATGAAACTTTGATTCATCACTACTGTGAGATCTTTCTTGTGCTTTAATTGTTTTATTGCTTTTTGGGTATTTGTTTATTCTCTGAATTATTTTCATGATTATGTTTGTTAATTAGGTAATTGGCCACTATTTAATTATCAACTTAATCTATTGTCAATTAAAAGATTCATCGTATGAAGAATTTAATGTTTGTGAAAAATAACATAGCAGAGAGTTATGTTGTGAGAATAAACAATCTAATTTAAATGAATCATCATATGTGTTGATTAGGATTTGGGTCTCTTTGGTTTTTCAGGCTGTCAATTGATTAAATCCTATGATCGTATCTAGGGTTGTCTATTGATTAGGGAAATAACCAACGATCGTACCTTGGTTATTGACTAGTTAAGGAGAGATTGGCTATTAGAGGGTCTCAGTAGCTATAACCGGTCTATTCATGAGTAATAATAATCTATATTTGAATCAATGATCAGTAGTCGAATCAAGCTGAGTTAATTCCTTCAACCAGAGCTTTCTCCAATTTGAATTACAACTTTAATTTGCATTCTTGTTATTTTTAATTTGATTTTTATTATTGTCAATAAATGACGTAATAAGCTAATGAAAACTTTTTAATACTTTAAATCAATAAAAAATTTATCCTCTTTCAGCGAAGGCAAACTCATCTTATTCCAAATCCAATAACTTTGTTGCTACATACTAAAAGCATGAATGATTAATATTTATTGATTTATGTGTCTGATTATATTAATTAATTTGGATTGTAATTGTATTTTGTGCGTGTTTAATTACAAAAAAGAATTTGATCCATTATTCATTTAATCTTATCCTATTTATATACATCAATAGAAACATGCATAAACAGAAAATGCTAATTAATTATTATTTTCTGCTATGTTAATTAAAAAGTAGAATTCCTTATAGTAACACTGCATTCGATAACAAACACATTTATTAGATTTATGACATGGATTCCCTTGAAATTTTAATTGCTAAAGGATCACTTTGTCATGTAAAAATAAAGTAAAAAAGAAGCAAATGTCGGCATTAAAAATAATGGAAATATATTCCACGAGGGTGACCGGTCTTGTTACCTTCTAATTATTTCCTCCCTTTCTTCTCTTGAACTTCTCCTTGATATGGTCTCAATTTTCTCGTTGCTACTATCTATATGAGAGGCCTTATGTCCTTATTGAATTTGGTTTATATGTTTGGAACAGATTGATTGATCACAGATATGAAAGTATATTTGGAAGTGGTTGCTCACTCTCAATTCTAATTAATTTCAAACATTTTTTTCCCTATTATGTGTGATTAATGGCAAAACTTCCCATAGAGCCTTTATGTTAACAGGCCATTAAAGCATAATTACTCGATTATCTTTATGTGTCAATGTCAATTAACCTAGGTACATATATGACGTGAGGGATACGTATTTACATTTTAGATTAACCTGTATCATGATTTTCTTGATTTCATATATACGAGCATATCCTTGTCATTCACTAATTTTTAATAACCACATTTGATGAGTCAATTGATGAATTTCTTTGAAGCATAGTTGGCACAAAGTATAGTTAGAGCCTTCTTTTAGCAATAAAACTAGCATTTCTTAACTATTGGAAGCATACATATATGTTCAGCAATGACTAAGGTGGGATATGATCTGCGCCTGCGCCCTCGACACAAGGGGAGAGCAATTAAAATAAAGAGCTTGGAATGTGTTCGTAATGATGACAACAATCTGAGATCCGAAGCCAACGAGGATGGTGACATACTGATCACTGATATGCTTAATGAGGAGAAGAAGAGGAAGCTCAAGGCCAATCTTGAGAAGAAGTCCACCAATACTAAGAAGCCTTAAAAGATCTCAAGATTGAGAATATGATGCCCATATGAATCTAGGGATTTATGCTTAATTCTGTTATCAATAAATGCTGCATGCGGATGTTATGCTAGCTTGTGTCTGCTTAATTAGGGTTTGTTTGATATATGGTGCCATTGTTATTAAGGGTAAAATATACTTGGATTAAAAATATTATGGCTGTTTGTGCTATGTATTAAATCTTTGATGAAGCTATATATATATATATGGATATTTGTGTTCTTTATTGATCTTTATTCTAGTTTGGTTTTGCATGTATATAGTGCAGTTTGATGATCAATTGAACCTTGTTATTGCTCAACCCTAAGAATGGCAATAGTCAGCATACGAACCACCACATTATTTTGCCAAACTCCCTTATTTTATATGTTTATTTATTATTATTTTTTTTGGTGGCCGAATTCCAAAAGATGTTTTTACTTTTATTCCTGAATAAATTCCAATTTCACATCTTATGTATTTTTAAAGCAATGCAAGACGTGTCAATTGAACTGAAATTAGGACATGCTTGAAGAAAAAAACTTTTCATTAATGAATGAAAGAAATAATTAATCAAGTTGAAAAACCACATATTCATGCATGCCTGACAAGTTTTAAGATGTTTATGTCATCAACCGAAGTCAAACGTATGAATGAAAAAGGGTGTAGGATTGAAGGAAAATCCAAATCAAGCCGAACGGAATCAATTCAGTTCGATATTTTGCTTTTTAGTCTTTGGCCAATTGGGATTTTGTGCTGTTTGGTTTGGTTTGGTGTATCTTTTCAAATAGAGTATATTGTAGAGCTCTGATTAGTAAAACTTTTATTAATAGAGTTTTCACCCAAAAAAAAAATTAATTGTCTGGTTGTCAATAAAATTTTTGTAAAAATTATAAAATTATTTTAATAAATAAATTATTTAAAGTTATGTTATGAAAGAAATGAAATATGATTAGTATTTTAAACATTTTAACATTTTAAAAGTTTTAAATCTCTATCTTAAGAGCCTAAAATTTGCGATTTTACTAGTAGAAGTAAAATATATAGCTTATTTAATTTTCAAAATCTTTACTAAAAACAACCAAAACATTAAAATATTTCTGATAAAAGCTTATGAGATTAAATAAGCACTTATGAACATTAAATAACTTATTTAATCTTAAAAAACTCAATTAAAAAAACAACTAAATAATAAAAAAATCAAAAAAGCTTATAAAATTAAATGAGCACTTGTAGATATTAGATAAGGTATATTAAACAGGCGGACTTAGCTATGGTGCAACTGTGGTACCGTACCACAGCTGCACCTAACCATTGGATCTAGTTATAGTGAGAACTTTAATAATTAAGTAGTTAGATTCAATGGCTAGGTGCAGCTGTGATACGATACCACAGTTGCACCATAGCTGAACCCAGGCGTACTTAGCACTAAGTTTAATAAATAAAGCAAGTTAATTTCTTTCATAACACATAAATGAATGAATTTCGTTTTACAGTATGTGCTCTCAAGCTGGCTAATTCATTTTCGCTATAATTTTTGTCAGGTCTATACGGTTTTCGCTCTCCTGGGTGGGCCCTATGTTAAAAACATTGTTGTGAATTCGTTGTCGTATGTTATCAGTCTTTTCTAACTTGTAAGACGAGTTTTGGAAAAGAAAATTAAGCTATAAGACAAAATACATTGACCGACTGGAAATGCAATTTAGGCGGGAAAAAGTGCTCTCAGCTTGTAAATTCTGCTTAATTGACTTTGATTAATCAAAGGGTTTCTATATCCACTGTGGTTCTTGGCTTTAATGTTGCTTGCCCAATTGTCGGGGCAAGATTATTCAAAGATAGGAAAAAGCAAAGTCTAGCAATTCTTAACAACTTTGACATATGGATAATATATGTAATTTTACCTTTCTATTTTTTGACTTGTCAGTGTTTCTTTCTTTCCTCTTGGTTCTCATTTCATGATTCATTCTAACCATTTTGCCTATC
This sequence comes from Citrus trifoliata, assembly GCA_018350135.1. Lineage (NCBI taxonomy): Eukaryota > Viridiplantae > Streptophyta > Magnoliopsida > Sapindales > Rutaceae > Citrus > Citrus trifoliata. Next base: position 1,351,378 of record CM031385.1, read on the forward strand.
ATTACGATATATAATTTCTTAAAGTGTTTATCCAAATAGCTATTGCAATGGCTTTTGCTAGATTGTACTTCATATTCTTATTATTTCAGCTTCCATATTTTTTATATTTAGCCATCGCTCAAAACAATGGAACTGTGCCTGTGGGCGCAACTCTCACAGCAGGTACTAATAGCTCTCCGTGGCTTTCTCCTTCTGGTGATTTTGCATTTGGATTTCACCAGCTTAACGAAGAAAACAACACCAATCATCTCTTCTTGCTTTCAATATTTTACAACAAAATACCTGGAAAAACTGTTGTGTGGTACACAGATAATAAAGATAAAAATCCTGCTGTCCCAAGAGGATCACAAGTAAAGCTTACTGCTGATCAAGGGCTAGTGCTTAATGATCCTCAAGGCAAACAAGTTTGGAGCTCTAAAATTGATATTGGTACAGTCGCTGTTGGCCATATGAATGATACAGGCAATTTTGTGCTTGCAAGCAGCAGCTCTAGCAGGTTATGGGACAGCTTCAGCAATCCTGCGGATACATTGCTCCCAGGGCAAATGATGGAGACAGAACAAGGGCTTTTTTCTCGAAAATCGGAGACCAATTTCTCGCGAGGGCGGTTCCAATTCCGCTTGCTTAAAGACGGTAATCTTGTCCTCAATTTTGCAAATTTGCCTACTGGTGATGCCTATGATGCGTACTACAGTAGTGGTACTTATGATCCTGCAAACTCATCAAATTCTGGTTACCGAGTGATGTTCAATGAGTCTGGTTACATGTACATATTGAGAAGAAATAGCCAGAGGTTTGATCTTACAACAGGAAGAGTAGTGCCAGCTGCAGACTTTTACCATAGAGCAACTCTAAATTTTGATGGCGTTTTCGCGCAATATTTTTATCCAAAGAATGGTAATGGAAACTGGTCTGCTGTCTGGTCTCAGCCTGAAAATATTTGTGATAATATTTCAGGAAAATTCGGAAGTGGTGCTTGTGGATTTAACAGTATTTGCACCTTAGACGGTGATCGAAGGCCAATGTGTGAATGCCCAAAAGGGTATTCTTTACTTGATGAGAACGAAAAGTACGGAAGCTGCAAAGCAGATTTTGAATTAAGTTGCAATGGAGGAGGGCAGGGTTATAACAAAGAATTGTTTGATGTTTATGAGCTTAAAGAAACTGATTGGCCTATGTCAGACTACGATTTTTTCAGTCCCTATGATGAAGAGCAGTGCAAAAGCACTTGCTTGAGTGATTGTTTCTGTGCTGTGGCTATTTTTCGAGATGAAAGCTGCTGGTTGAAGAGGCTGCCTCTCTCCAATGGCAGAGCAGATACCAGTGTGACTGGCAAAGCCTTTATCAAATATAGAAAAGATGATGATCCTGATCCTCCATCAGTCCCTCGTCCTCCGGATCCTGAAGACAAGAAAAAAAGTAAGATGATGAATGCCACAGGATCATTACTCTTAGGAAGCTCCGTGTTTGTGAATTTTGCATTGGTTTGTGCATTTGGTCTTGGTTTTTTCTGCATCTATAAGAAGAAATGGATAAGAAACAGTCCAGGCGATGACACCATTGAAACAAATTTGCGTTGTTTTAGCTACAAAGAGCTTGAGGAAGCTACAGATAACTTCAAGGAAGAAGTCGGCAGAGGATCTTTTGGTATTGTTTACAAAGGTGTAATTCAAACAACAAGAACAAGTACTGCTGCAGTTGCAGTCAAGAAATTGAATACAGTGTTTCAAGATGGTGAAAAGGAATTCAAGAATGAAGTCGTCGTGATTGGCCAGACTCATCACAAGAATCTTGTTAGGTTGCTGGGGTTCTGTGATGAAGGCCAGAACAGGTTGTTGGTGTATGAGTTCTTGAATAATGGAACATTAGCAAGTTTCCTTTTCGGAAACTTGAAGCCTACTTGGAACCTGAGAACGAACATTGCATTTCGGATTGCAAGAGGGCTTCTGTACCTACATGAAGATTGCAGAGCTCAGATCATCCATTGTGATATAAAGCCTCAGAACGTATTGCTTGATGATTACTACAATCCTCGGATATCGGACTTTGGTTTGGCAAAGCTTTTGACATTGAATCAGAGCAAAACTATAAAGACGGCTATAAGAGGAACAAAAGGGTATGTAGCTCCTGAATGGTTTAGGAACTCAAAAATCACAGCAAAGGTTGATGTGTACAGCTTTGGCGTTTTGTTGCTAGAAATCATTTCCTGCAGGAAAAGTTTTGATATTGAAATGGGTGAGGAGTATGCAATTTTAACAGATTGGGCTTTTGATTGCTACAGAAATGGGAAATTGGATGATTTGGTTGAGGGAGACATGGAAGCCATGAATGATGTAGAATGTTTAGAGAAGCTTGTGATGGTTTCCATTTGGTGCATTCAAGAGGATCCATCTCTTAGACCAACAATGAAGAAAGTTTTACAGATGCTTGAGGGAGTTATTGAAGTGAGTCTTCCCCCAAATCCATATCCATTTAGTAGCTCAATGGGCTGATATCGATTTCTGGCTGGGAGTTTATTCAATTTGTTTTTATTTATTGTTAATTGTAATGTCAAATTTGCTTTTTTTTTTTTTTCCCAAAGTTAGGTAACTTAATAAATAAATTAATCGCCTTTAATGATTGATGTTAGCGATTACAGTGAAGCATGATAAGCTTTGTAGACTAGCTCACATCAGATTGGTTCTCTGCTGATGACTGAGCATAATTAGTTAACCCAACTGAGCATAGTGTTGAAGTTGTTAAGCATCCAGTAAGCATGTAACAGAGTTATTTTCAGCTGAAGGCTGCTTTTATAAATACTATTGATGTAATCATTTCAGTTAGTTAAAAAATAACTAAGAGGTTTCCAGATCTTTCTCTTCTCAATTCTCTTTTCCTTCGTTTTCTAGCTAGCCAAACATCCTTTATTAATATTTCTTTCAATTGATTTGATAACTAAGATTCTAAGTTCTGTCATTGCATTTCTTTTAACTCCTACGGAGAGGAAAATTGCCTAGTAAATTCAAGTTCTCAAAACAATCCGGCCCCCGCATTCTTCAGAATAAACTCCAGAGCATCACTTACGAGCGCTGCCTCTGTTCTGGATTTCTCCGGATGATATGTAGATTTTAGCTGCCGTGTTTGCTTCTTCAATTCCTCTTGTGATGTAGGATTAATAGCAAACTTCCTGCCGTAATTCTTATCATAATTTAGCTTGAAAACAATCATATTATAGAAGTGAGAGTAATGATGACTTGGTGTATAACCAAACTTCTTGCCGTAATTCCTATCATAATTTAGCTTGATGACTTTATTTTAACAAGTCCACTGAGATATAATTACTCGATGTTCTTTATGTGGCAATGTTAATTAAACTAGGTGTTGAGTACATAAAAGCACCAGGTCGGCCATGCTGCTATTTCCGCCCCGGCATGGATCACTTCAGCCAAGTGGCAAGGCAGAACATGAAACATACATGAGCCGACCAGGGAAACATACCGATCAGGGATATATGCAGAGCCAATACTCATCCCCAAGAAGGCGGGAGCACGATCCCGTAGAATCGCGGCAGTTGCGCTTTTCCCATAACCGCTGAAGAACGCGCGGGATCCACGTTTGCCCTCAATGTGGCAGTTAGAGCCTCATGAGGGGTTGTCACTACCCGAAAAAGGGGGGGGGGGGAAAGGGTAAACGGAAAACAAAACACAAGGGGCGGCTATAAAAGAAGTAGAGATGGAAGAAGAAAGAAAAGAAAAAAGAAAAGAGAGGGGAAACGCTGCCAAATTGCGATCAGGCTATTTTTTACACAAATTCCAAGCAGTTTAGAAACCATTCTTAGATTTAAATTGCATTGTTTTCCCGTATACGCCTTGAGCTAACTTAGGCATCGGAGGGTTTACGCCGGCAAAACCACCGGCGACTCTGATCCGTTTTTGGTAAACGCAGGTCTAGTGAGAAAAAGAAGGGTGATTCCAACCTCAGTATTTCGGGCAACAGTTGACAACATATACGTTGGTGAAAGAATCTGGTCGGCCTGAAGGCGAGCTGATTTAAGCAACACAAGGCGAGCAGATTTTAGCATCAACATTTTGGCGCCGTCTGTGGGGAGTGAATAAAAAGCTACCACCAAATTCGTAGTTACCGGAGAAACAGCGAACAACGAGACATGGATTTGCCAGGGAAGGACACTTCGAGGGAAGATACCGAATCAGGGGAGACAATCACCCTTCGGGAAATTGCAAATGAAGCTCGAGAGAGGGTGATGCAAGATCGGTTGGAACGAATGGAGAAGCAAATGGAGACTCTCGCCACCATACTGAACGAACTGAGAGATGAGCGGAGAAGGGATTGCGAAATCCCCGTTAGGAGAGATGATGTTGGAGTAGAACTCAACCTCCGGAGGCGTAGAGTCGAGGAAACCCCTCCGCAGGCGGACCAACCTTATGGGGTGCACCCCCACAGAAGCATTGGTCGGGTTCCTGGAGAACAAACGGATGAAGGGAGGAACCAACCTCGCCCCAGGCTAGTACCGGAAGCTGATGACCGAGGGGCCAGTACTGATGAAGGAGAGTTAAGACAGCGGTTGCAGAATGTCGAGAAGGAGCGAGATCAGTTAGCTGCACGTGATCCTGACCGTGCTGTAGAATTGGAGGGAGAGGTGCGCAGATTAGCGCGAGTGATAGAGGAGATACAGGGTAAGAGGAAGCCCCCAAGCTGGAGGATAATGCTAGATGAAGAATCTCCACTATCGACTGAGATCATGGGTACAATAATCCCAAGAGATTTCCGCTTCCCCGACCTCAAATACTCCGGGCGAAGCGATCCGCTGGTGCACATTGAACGCTTCAACGACATGACGGGTGTCCAGGGGCTGACACCAGCCCAGAGGTGCAGAGTATTCCCGTTGACATTAGAGGGACGAGCCCGAGAATGGTACCGCAAGCTGCCCCGAGGAAGTATAAAGGGGTATGGGCAGATGTGCCAGGAGTTGGCCGAGCAGTTCCGAGGATCAGTGGCCCCAGAGGACGACATGATGGAACTTATGGGGATGAAACAAGAAGAACATGAATCCCTTCGGGATTTTGTAAAACGATATCATCGAGCTGACTGGACCTGGGAGCTTTTAATCACCCGCAGGCGCTGAGGGGACTGAAAGAAGGTGTAAGAATCGGCCGACTGTGGTATAACTTAAGAAGTCCCCTGGTACAAAATTACTCGTCGGGGTATGAGCAGGCGAGGAGAGATGTAGAAATTGAAGAGGAGAAATCGGCAAGAATAAAAAGTGAACAGCTGGATGAGCTGAGACGAAAGGAACGGAGAGCCCCGACAGGGAGCGGGTCGGGAAAACGAGCGGGAGAATCTTCAGTGATGGGCGGAATATCAGCTCGGTCCCGCCCTTACCCTATAACGCCGAGATTACAACAGCTCCAGCACAGCCGGGCTCAACCTCCGCGCCCCCCATTTCCGGATCGGCAACGAGATTTCCGGCAGGTGGCTGCCCACCCCTATCACAACACTCCCAGAGCGTTACATGCAACCAATTCCAGGGTTAGTCGACCGGATCAGTTAGCGACTGTGCCAACCCGAGGTGGCAGCCATGATAGCCAAGCAGTTCAGCTGATAGACCAGAGCTTGACATATAGACAGTACACTCCATTGAAGATCTCTATGGAGGAATTGTATGAGAGGATCGAGGGAAGAGGCCTACTGTACCCTCCAACCCCTATAACAAAACCGGCTCACCGACGGGATAAGAGCAAATTCTGCAAATTCCACGACACTCATGGTCACACTATCAGCCAATGTCGTGACCTGAAAACTTAGGTGGAGGATTTGGTGAGAAACCGTTATTTGGACGAATATGTAGATGGAATGTCCCCCGTCATTGAATCACAATACACGCGAGATGAAGGAGCAGAGGTAAGCCTGGAACGTGAACAACCAACTATCCGTGTAATAGCAGGGGGGCCAACATTGGCTGGAGATTCGAACAGGGCACGGAAGAACTATGGGAGATATGCCTTGACTAGCAAAGAAGTGCTTTTCAATTTGCCGACATCCAAGAAGGCGAAAGTGCGGCAAGTTCCAATTATGTGGACAGATGACGATGAGGAAGGTATCTTATATCCGCATGAGGACGCATTGGTGATCCGTACAATGGTAGCCGGTACAGAACTGCGACGAATACTAGTAGACACAGGCAGCTCGGTTGACATCCTGTTTAAGTCAGCTTTAGATGATATGGGGATTGCAGATTTGAAATTGGAGCGGACAAATACATCCTTAAAGGGATTTGGAGGGGGACTGCTAACTCCCATGGGGATCATCGAACTCCCAATCACTATGGGGACAAAACCATTTGAAAGAACGATGATGTTGGATTTTATCGTGGTAGAGGAAAGAAGCCCTTACCAGATGATACTGGGGAGACCATTCATGAGGATAAGCCAATGCGTTATCTCCACGCATTACTTGGCGCTGAAATACAGAGTAAATGGGGTGGTTGGCGTAGTAAAAGGCGACCAGAGGATGGCAAGGAGTTGTTATGCTACAGCGGCCAAGGAGACACTGCAGGTCACTTCTCTAGATAATCGAGGAGAGTCCAAAAAGGGCCGCCAAGAACCTGTGGAGAAACTGGAGGAAGTTGCGATAAGCGAAAGCAGCCCGAGCAGAGTAGTGAAGATCGGGTCAGGAATGGTGGGGGCAGTAAAAGGCGAGCTGATAAAGTGCCTACAGTCTCATGCAGATATATTTGCCTGGTCTCATGAAAATATGCCCGGAATTGATCGTGGGGTAGCTTGCCACAAGTTGGCAATCAAGAAAGGGGCAAGGCCGGTGAGACAGAAGATGAGGTGTTTCAACCTGGAGAGGTACGAGGCCATAAACGCCGAGGTGAAGAAGCTGTTGAAAGCCGGATTTATAAGGGAAGCCAAGTACCCAGAATGGATTTCAAATGTAGTCCTGGTAAAAAAGGCCAACGGGAAGTGGAGAATGTGTGTGGACTTCACGGACCTCAATAAGGCATGCCCGAAGGACAGTTTTCCCATACCCAAAATAGATCAGTTGGTGGATTCAACAGCAGGTCACGGTCTACTCAGCTTCATGGATGCCTTTTCTGGATACAACCAGATACCCATGGACGAGCAGGATGAGGAAAGCACTGCCTTTATAACTAACATGGGTTTGTTTTGCTACAGGGTAATGCCTTTCGGCCTAAAAAATGCAGGAGCCACTTATCAAAGGCTGGTAAACAAGATCTTCAAACCATTGATTGGACACACTATGGAGGTATATGTGGATGATATGATTACGAAGTCCAAAGAGCCGAGGGATCATGTGAAGCATCTAGAAGAAACCTTTGAGTTACTGAGGAAGTATGAGATGAAACTAAACCCAGAGAAATGCGCATTTGGGGTCAGCTCGGGCAAGTTTCTGGGATTCCTGGTAAGCCACAGAGGGATAGAGGCCAATCCCGAAAAGATATGAGCAGTTTTCGATATGAAATCTCCGCGAACAGTTAAAGAGGTGCAGAGCCTTACAGGGAAGCTGGCAGCATTGAACCGATTTATCTCGCGGGCCACGGATAAATGCCACCCTTTTTTCCAAATCATAAAGAAAGGGAGAAAGATGGAATGGACGTCAGAGTGCGAGGAGGCATTTGGGCAGTTGAAGGAATATCTGGCCCGTGCACCGTTACTGTCAACTCCCAGAGAAGGTGACCAGCTGTTTTTGTACTTAGCAATCTCCAAATGGGCTACCAGCTCGGTCTTAGTCAGGGAAGAAGAATGGAAGCAACACCCGGTATACTACACGAGTAAGGCCCTGGTAGACGCAGAAACCAGATATCCACTAATGGAGAAATGGGCGCTGGCTCTGATAACGGCAGCACGCAAACTCCGACCATATTTCCAAGCCCACCAGATCGTTGTGATGACTGACCAGCCCCTTCGGCAAGTGCTTCAAAAACCAGATGCGTCTGGTCGGTTAGTAAAATGGTCAGTGGAGCTGAGCGAATTTGACCTGACCTATAGGCCCCGAAGAGCAATCAAGGCCCAAGCCCTAGTAGAATTTATGGTAGACCGAGCGGAGCCAGGGGAAAGATATCGGGAGGAGCAACCGTTGGAGCAGGAGAAAACAGAAGGGGTGTGGTTAGTAATGGTTGATGGATCATGTAGTGAGCAAGGATCCGGAGCAGGAGTTGTAATACGGAGCCCAGAAGGATCCGAAATAACGTATGCAGTGAAGTTTGAGTTTCAGCTCACAAACAACCAAGCAGAATACGAAGCCTTTATCACCGGGCTCGAACTCGCACATGCCTTAAAAGCAGAGAGGGTAGAAATTCGAGCAGATTCCCAATTGGTATGTAACCAGCTCAATAATCAGTTCCAGGCAAGGGGAGAGAAAATGAGCATTTATTTGAAGAAGGCGAAGCAGATGGTCGGGCTTTTCCAAGAAGTGGAGGTGAAGCAAATATCCCGGAATGAAAATTACCGAGCAGATATGTTGGCCAGGATGGCTGCAACTGCAGACCCGAAATTACCTAAGTCGGTTCCACTAGAAGTAAGGACCTCACCGAGCATAGAAGAGGAAGCGGAAGTGATGAGAGTGAGCACTGGAGGATCCTGGATGGACCCGATTTGCGCGTATATCCGCGATGGAGTATTGCCTGAGGATAAAAGGCAAGCACGAAGGTTAAAATGCCGAGCAGCAAGGTACACACTACTAGACGAAGTGCTATACCGCCGAGAGTTCACCTTACCCCTCTTGCGATGTGTGGATGATGAGGAGGCAGATTATGTACTAAGGGAGATTCATGAAGGAATTTGCGGCAATCACTCGGGAGCAAGAACTTTAGCCTTCAAGGCACTTCGGCAAGGGTACTTCTGGCCGACCATGCACCAGGATGCAAAAAAGATGTCAAAAAACTGTAAAACGTGCCAAAACTTTTCTGAGGTCCCCACACAACCCCCAGAAAAGCTGACCGTTATGACATCCCCATGGCCTTTCGCACAATGGGGAATCGACCTGATTGGTCCGTTACCGAAAGGCCGAGGAGCGGCAACCCATGCAATTGTAGCAGTAGACTATTTCACCAAGTGGATAGAGGTGGGGGTCCTTAGCCAGATCACGGAGAAAAGGATAACGGATTTTATCTGGAAGAATATCATCTGCAGATATGGAATCCCTTACACCATCATCACAGATAATGGGAGGCAGTTTGACAACAGTAACTTCAGAGAGTTTTGCCGAAACCTAGGGGTGGACCTGAAATTTTGCACCCCCGCACACCCTCAGGCAAACGGACAAGTGAAAGCAGCCAACAAAGTGATAAAGAAACTCCTGAAGACTAGACTGGGAGAGAAGAAAGGAGCTTGGGTCGACGAGTTACCAGGGGTATTGTGGGCTTACCGAACAACTCACAAAACCGCTACAGGGGAAACCCCGTTTACCTTAGCTTTTGGTCATGAGGCGGTAGTCCCAGCAGAAATTGGAGTAGGAACACATCGGACGGAATACTTCAATGAGGAGCAAAATGGCGAGCAGATCTGCTTGAGCCTGGACCTGCTGGAGGAGAAAAGGGAAGGGGCATTGCAGAAAGTGGCCCAGTGTCAGCAAAGGGTCATGCGTTATTACAACAAGAACGTACGCGTGAGGCAGTTCCGAACAGAAGATTGGGTACTCAGGAAGGTGAGCCAAAACACAAAGGATCCCAACCATGGAGTTCTTGGTCCGAAATGGGAAGGCCCGTACAGGGTGATACGAGCAACTGGACCAGGAGCTTACAAGCTGGCGTATCCAGACGGACGAGAAGTGAAGAGGTCATGGAACGCCGAGCACTTAAAAAAGTACTTCCAGTAAGTAAATTGTTCTACTGATTTTCATCTTAATAAATGGTTTCTGTTATAAGCACAGTGATTTGTGGCACACGCATATATCCCACACTTCTGTAACGCATTTGAAATTTAATAAAAATGAATTCAGTATGGAACCTTTCTGCTAACAAGCCCATTAAAAAGTTTTACTAAGGCAAGCAAGTGCCTATTTCTGCTCGGTCAGCGAAAGACCAGCAGCTAATTCTACAAAAGTTTTGCAAAGGCAAGCAAGTGCCTATTTCTGCTCGGTCAGCGAAAGACCAGCAGCTAATTTTACAAAAGTTTTACTAAGGCAAGCAAGTGCCTATTTCTGCTCGGTCACTGAAAAGACCAGCAGCTAATTCTACAAAAGTTTTGCAAAGGCAAGCAAGTGCCTATTTCTGCTCGGTCACTGAAAAGACCAGCAGCTAATTCTACAAAAGTTTTGCAAAGGCAAGCAAGTGCCTATTTCTGCTCGGTCACTGAAAAGACCAGCAGCTAATTCTACAAAAGTTTTGCAAAGGCAAGCAAGTGCCTATTTCTGCTCGGTCACTGAAAAGACCAGCAGCTAATTCTATAAAAGTTTTGCAAAGGCAAGCAAGTGCCTATTTCTGCTCGGTCACTGAAAAGACCAGCAGCTAATTCTACAAAAGTTTTGCAAAGGCAAGCAAGTGCCTATTTCTGCTCGGTCAGCGAAAGACCAGCAGCTAATTCTACAAAAGTTTTACTAAAGCAAGCAAGTGCCTATTTTTGCTCGGTCACTGAAAAGACCAGCAGCTAATTCTACAAAAGTTTTGCAAAGGCAAGTAAGTGTCTATTTCTGCTCGGTCACTGAAAAGACCAGCAGCTAATTCTACAAAAGTTTTGCAAAGGCAAGCAAGTGCCTATTTCTGCTCGGTCAGCGAAAGACCAGCAGCTAATTCTACAAAAGTTTTACTAAGGCAAGCAAGTGCCTATTTCTACGCGGTCAGCGAAAAACCAGCAGCTAATTCAACAAAAATTACGCAAAGGCAAGCAAGCGCCTGTCTCTGCTCGGCCAGCGGAAGACGAGCGACTGATTCAACAACAATTTTTCTAAGGCAAGTAAACACCTACACCTACTCTGTCCACTAAGGAACTAGCGGGCAAGATCAGATAAGGTGTGCGGTTATTTCGTAAGAACAGTTTCTGAGCAAAAATCAGACAAGGAAGCCAATAAAGAGCATCCAAACATGCATAAATGTTGAATCGATTACAAAACGAATGAAAGTTTAAAATCTATACAAAATAAGCCTAAGGATTACAAGGGTCAACGGCTCCAGCAGGAGCAGGATCAACCAGCTCAGCAAGACGAGGATCGGTCATCTCAATAGGTGAGGGATCAGCCGTCTTAGAGGATGGAGGATCAGCAAACTGGGGAGGCTGCGGCGTAGACCCTTGTCCCACTTCAAAGGTACGTCCCCCGTCTTCCCCCTCCGGCACCCCATCCACAGGGACCTCCGCCAGATCCTGCCCTCCCTGATCATTATTTACCTGGCCGATCTCCGCCATATACCGCTGTACTCCAACCTCCAGCTTGCTCATGTCCAGCTCGGGATATTCCTCCTTTAACACAGACATGATACACTTATAGGAGAAAGCGACTCCAGAATCATACTCGGCATCCAGCCGATCCTCCACAGTAGCGGACTTGCATTTCTCCTCAGCTAACTGCTCACCCAGGGCCTTGATCTCCCCCTCAAGGGCGGTCCTCAGAGTATCCCTTTCACTTTGGGTAACCTGAAGATCAGATTTCAGGTCACCCAACTCACCCTCAAGTTTGGAGGAAGTGGACTCAGCAACAGCAACTTTCTCCTCTAGCTCCGTAATCTGCTTATTCAGCTCGGCCAGCTTCTCCTTGGAGCGATCAGCAGATTCGGCTTTCTTCTTCAAGTCCTGGTTCTCAGCTTGGAGTTTCCTCTCTTGACGCGTGACCCTATTCTTGTAGCAAGATACGATGGTGGACAACTTGAAGGAGACCCTTTGGACAGAACCCGCCAGTTCATGGAGGTCCATGCTCTCATTGTCCTGGTCCATCTTCAGTCCCACCGACTTCCCATAGTCCCTTTGATACGGGGTCAAGTAATCACCCTGATCACGAGCCGGGAGAGGGGAGGATCGGCCCCCAGAGCGTGTGCTGACCTCAGAACTCTTATCGGTAACTCTCTCCCCAACACTCTTACGGGACGGAGGAGGGGGCAGAGCTGGAACAGAGGCCTTTGAGGGTCCAGCACTGACTTTCTTCGGAGGTGGAGGAGGGTTGCTGGAGCTGCTCGGTGCCCGACCACGCTTTCTGCTCATCGCACTGAGGATCTTGTTGTCCATCCCAGCTGCTACGTCCACTAAACGCGACCCGACCAGGCTTGTGGGGGATAGAAGATCGTGACAGGTAGACGCGTTCACCAGTGCAGTCTCCACCTGGAGCAAAGGTCGGTCCTCAAGCCCCTCGATCAAACCCCACGACTCTGAAATAGCAAAAAAGGTTAAAAACCCATTAAGTGGCGATTTGGTTAAGAATTTAGGCAAAATGGACGACCTGGGGTGACAAATTGTGTTGGAAGGTAAATATCACCACCCAACGAACGAACTGCAGGACACCAGTTTCCCCCAGCAAAGAAGAATTTGTTTTTCCAATTTTTGCACGAAGAGGGGAAGCCGGCGATTGGTTTCCTCTTCGCAGAGCTCGACATGAAATAATACCAGCCCGCCTCCTTTGGGCTGCTCCTCAGCTGGTATAGGTGCTTCACTTCAGCAAAGGAGGGTTCCTCTAATCCACATCTATCCCACAGTACATACATAGCTGAAAGAACCCTCCACCCGTTGGGATGTAGCTGACCAGGGGCCAGGTGCATGCTACCCAGTATCTTCGCAAAATAGCGTTGTAGGGGCAGCCGAGCTCCTAATTTGAAACTCTCCAAGTGCATCGTCACGAACCCCCGCGGAGGCCGACTAGGAACATCACCCTTCCCAGGAACCACCAGGAGAACCTCTTCAGGAATGTTGTAAAGGTTCCTAAGCTTGAACAGATCAGTTTGGGTGGTGGCGCAAGCTATGAAGTCAATAGGGTAAGAATCCGCCTCTACCCTATGACCAAAGTTCCTTCTAAGAGGGGGTCTGCTCGGCCCGGAACTGCTCCTCTCACCATCACCAACTCCTTCAGGGGCCCCAACCCCACCAAGGCTATGGTCCTCACCAGAGCCCGACGCAGGTCCACCTCTATTCCCTACTAGCTCAAGCTCAGAGGGGGGAGAAACAGCCAAAGGACATGGGTACGCAAGGGTATCCCTAACATGGGAAGGGCCTACACTACTAGAGGGGTTCAAAAAATCAGTGGGAATGGGCAAATTAAAGTTTGAATCCCCTGTTTCTTCGTCACTCTCGTCAACAATTAACTTCCTTTTCCGATTTGACATACCGAAATCCCAAAAGAAGGCAAAGAAAACTCGAAGTATATGGACACGAAAAGGGGAACACAGAACCCAATCAACAACAATCAGAAGAGAAGTTAAAGGCAATACCTGGATTGAACTGGCACTGATAGCGCGGTCGAGAGTGGATACTGCAGACACAAGAAATGCAAGCAAAGTTCAGAGAGGAGGTTAGCCAACGACGGAAAAATGAGTAACAAAACGATGAAGGTGAAAATCTAGGGATTATAGATGAAAAGGGGAAAATGGAAGCATTTAAGAGATAGGGATGCCAGCTCACTCACCGGATATCGAGGACAGATAGCCCGTCGTTTCAAATTTCAAATACGAAGAGTCGGGAGACGCCACATCACTAACCGTTACAAGGGGCCAGGACAGATTTAAGCCCAGGCGAGCAACAGACGCGTTCATTTAGGCCCATATTCAGGTCCGTCCTAATAAATAGAAGACCAGATGAGAAGCTCCCCGGGTCGATGAGATTTAACCATCAGTTTCTACTCTTAACTCGTTTCACTCGCCAGACCAGAAACTGGGGGACTGGTGTTGAGTACATAAAAGCACCAGGTCGGCCATGCTGCTATTTTCGCCCCGGCATGGATCACTTCAGCCAAGTGGCAAGGCAGAACATGAAACATACATGAGCCGACCAGGGAAACATACCGACCAGGGATATATGCAGAGCCAATACTCATCCCCAAGAAAGCGGGAGCACGATCCCGTAGAATCGCGGCAGTTGCGCTTTTCCCATAATCGCTGAAGAACGCGCGGGATCCACGTTTGCCCTCAATGTGGCAGTTAGAGCCTCATGAGGGGTTGTCACTACCCGAAAAAAGGGGGGGAAAGGGTAAACGGAAAACAAAACACAAGGGGCGGCTATAAAAGAAGCAGAGATGGAAGAAGAAAGAAAAGAAAAAAGAAAAGAGAGGGGAAACGCTGCCAAATTGCGATCAGGCTATTTTTTACACAAATTCCAAGCAGTTTAGAAACCATTCTTAGATTTAAATTGCATTGTTTTCCCGTATACGCCTTGAGCTAACTTAGGCATCGAAGGGTTTACGCCGGCAAAACCACCGGCGACTCTGATCCGTTTTTGGTAAACGCAGGTCTAGTGAGAAAAAGAAGGGTGATTCCAACCTCAGTATTTCGGGCAACAGTTGACAACATATACGTTGGTGAAAGAATCTGGTCGGCCTGAAGGCGAGCTGATTTAAGCAACACAAGGCGAGCAGATTTTAGCATCAACACTAGGTACATATATGAAGTGAGCAATTATATTGTATTTTTATTTTGGATTAATTTGCATCATCATTTTGGCCAATTCCTTTTTTTTTTTCCCCCGACTTCCAAAAGATGTTTATAATATATTATTCTTGAATGAAATTCCAATTTCATTTCTTATGTTTTTTTCTTGCATCCCCTCCCATTTCTTTTTCCGGATTTCAAAAGATGTGTATACTACAGTTCTTGAATAAAAATCCAATTTCATTCCTTATGTTTTCTTAAAGCAATGCAACACGTTTCAAATTGAACTGAAATTAGGACATAGTTGAAAAAAATACTTTTCATCAATAAAAGGCATAATTAAGTTGAAAAACCTCATATTCATGCATGCTTGCACGTTTGAAGAAATGCATGTCATCAACCCATGTCAAACACGCGTACTTGTGGTTTGATGAGATCTTCTGAGATAGTACCTGAAAAAAAAAATGGTAGAATTGACTGGATTAATTTATAAGAATTCAAATTAAATCCAAATCAAATCGAACCCAACCAAGTCGGTTGATTTGTGTTTTTGGTTTGGGAAAATTGGATTTTCGTGCTATTTTAAGTTTATTGCATAAAGCAAATGAATTTCATTTTATCATACACGAATTTAGAAACTTAAATGATTCAAACGAAGATAATGAATTTCATTTCACAATATATATTTACACATGCACTGAACATACAAAATACGTTCTTAAAAAATAGAAACTCAAATTGTAAAAACAGTTTTTAACAAGAATCAAAGTGCCAGTCACCCAAAGGTCGGACAAAGGACGCTGGCTCTTAATTGTATTATTCAGTCCGGGGGAAAATGTAAGGTACGTTTGCTAATGTTCCTTAACTAGTGTTTTTGACTCTTATTAGAATGATGTTTTTGATGTTAATTTTTGAAATAAAAATTGTTTGATAGTTTGTTTTTAAAACAACATATAAAAATAAAAACAGTAAAATTGTGTTTTGTTGTTTATCTGAAAATGTGAAAAATCATAAAAACTTGTTTGGTTGTTTGTCTAAAAGTATAGAATTTTTTATAAAATAATTTTCTTTAATTTATTTATACATATTACCTTCTATTATTTTATTTTTAACCAAAATGAAATTAAATTTCATATAGTAATTATAATTTTCTGAAAACCCTCTCATAATTTATTAAGTTTAAGAAATTAAAATAAAATAATAAATGCAGAATTAATTAGCATATAACAAAATAAAAATGCTTACTATAATTTTATTTATTATAGACATTGAAGTAGTTCATTTGTGCTAATTATATTTTACAATCCAAAAGATAAAAAACAAAAGAATACAAAATATTTGCATCCAAAACATGTCCAAATATCTGCATCTATCCCTTCAACATGAAGGGCATTTCCTACAAATAAATTTAAAAAGGTTATATGATTTTTTTTTGGCTTAATACAATTTAAGCTAATACCGGACCCGTGATGAAAATAAAAATCCGACTAGGCAGTTATTAATTTGCGTTTGAAACATCTTGATTTTATGTCGTGGCAAATTTAAATTAATTCAAACACGATCTAATCAATAAACGCGTCAATTCTACCCACAATAATTTGTAATAAGTCCAACAGCTTTAAAGTTAATGCCGAAGAGAAAAATTACATAATGCACTTAATTAGAATATTAAAGTGCATATGTTACATATTCTTTATATCTTGTGTTATTGGGTGAAATGCTCTCCCGGTGTTGTCTCCCTTGTAGATGTAGGCCTTTGAGGCTGAACCATATAATTGCTCTCTGATGCCTTTGTTCTTTCTCAGTTTCTCTGTAATTCCGAATTTGTTCTTTGCAATAATTGGTGAGACTTAGTTCTTGATTTGTTCTTGAGAATATAAGGTCTAACGCTCCTATGAAATTGTACAGACTTGATTGCTAGCCCAAGTGGCTCTTTTCTCATGTTAAACTGGAACTTTGGCAGGTTATTTAAGATTTCAAACCCTGCACCTTGTAAAAATAAAATGTTTTAGTATAATCAGATAATTCTATATTGGTGAGTATTACCATCTGATTTTGGCTCTGATAGTGATCGTAAATGAGACAGGACGTTCTTTGTTAATATTTGCTACAAATGAATCTCCAAAAATGAATAGAATAAAAATAAAAAAGATCTGATACCGCAAAATTTATCCACCCGAATTTGATATTCATATATTGTAGCTGGTATACTGTATTGATTATTTACCCTTCTTATGGAAAAGAGTTACGCTGTGTATTGATATCATTATCTGTATGTGAACCAGTACTGACAAATTAAATTTAACATAGATGCCCAAATATGCAGTTTTAGTTTATTGTTTTTCTGGTAAACTGATCCTGTTGCTAGAAGTAATTTATTGCCATTGCTCCAATTCTCATATTTTCCTGTTTAAGCTATGTTTTACTTGTTATGGTTACCAGCGGGCAGAGGACGCCATTATCCGTAATTATTGAATTGATTCCTTATTTTCCATTTTCCAAAGAAGACTCTAAATGTAAATAACTTGGTGTTATTTCAGTATCTAAGTATATTACCTTTATATGTCAAGGATCTCATTTTTTACCATATCTAGGAAGACATTACAGATGTAATTTCACTAATATTCTTCTCTTTTTACCTTCCTAGTATATTTGTCTGTATGCAGAGTGCTTACATCTATATTTATAACCTTATTGATGTCTATACCCCAAGTTTAATTTTGTTATCTCTCCATGTAATAACTCAAATGAATCTTCTGCACTTTATTACTTGTTTCCTAGTGTAGTGAAATTCCTAGGTTACATGTTGAGTTGTGTCCCATATTAGGTAGTAAAGGGGAGATGCTTGGGTTTATAAGGTGGTAGGTCACTCCACTTAAAAGCCTAGTCTTTTGAGTTGAATATCTAGAAATCTTATGCTAAGTCCCCCAACATTACATATGCAAATTCAACAGTTGAAAGGATTGCTGTTAAAGGAAAGGAGCAAGGTGCCAATGACACCAGCTGAAGCTCAAAATAGATGGTTGTCTAGTTAGGTTGAAGACGAGGACAAATTTATTGAAGTTTTGACATGGAAGAATACAAATAATATCATGCCATCTACCTCTCTAATTTTTGCATTATCTGCTTTGGAGTATTGACCAAACTGAAATTTTTGTTACCACAGGCGTACTGAACACATTGGCAAAGTGCTCTACGTAACTAATTACATGAGAAGCTTCGGTAAATTGCGGACAAATTGCAGTGCTTGCCCACCTTATTTGGGCTATTAATTTTTGAAAATTGCTTTTCCAAGAAGCTCTTGCTGCTTTAGCATCCTCTTCTTCGGAGATACCTGGACTATCTAATCTGTAAATTTTCATCTTTTCATAAAATTATTCTTTCACTGAAGATGAGAATTTCGAACAGTCAATCTCTGTTCCTTAATTAGAAGGCAGACACTTTGATAGACACTTCTTCGTCGAAGAAGTGAATCAGCTCATTGGGTGGTCATTCTGTCCTTTCAGAAGACAACTGTGTGAAGACATAGGAGAGGACAAACTAATGGTATTCTGCAGCCGGTGATCACTGGGGAAATGAAAGAACCAAATTGCGAAGATGAGAAAGGGAAAAAAATTTCCATGCTGGAGGAATCTAATCCGGCAATCAGTCTTCAATTTTCCTCTCTTTTTCACTTCTCTGGATTTGATTGACATTTAACTATGAAGTATGAAATCCCTGCACAATTTTTTCATTTCTCTGTCTTTGTTTTTTGGAGGTTATGAAGCTTGATAATGGCCTTTATTATTTCAATGTTAGGCCTTGAAGAGGGCAAATGGGGGGAGAGCAGATGCAGGTGATGAATCAAATGCAGATACCAACTATCATGAGTAAACTTGTTTCTTGTCTTATTGCATCTCTATTCCTATTTTTGTCAAATGAAAATTAATTATTCAGTGTGGTCCTGAGAATGCATATGTTTTACTTTCACTGATACTCTTCTCTTCATACATATGGATGAGTCAATTAATATCTTAGTTCTCTTTACTCTTATTCTCAGTATACTTACTTTTGCTCTCGGTAATAGGTAAATTTGGAATGACATTTTCTTTTGTGCTGTGAATTAGCTGAGCTGTTGCTACATCTGCTATTGTACAGCCTTCTATTGCCTCTCTACCAAGTATACATTTTTTTTTATTCCATTTACAGAATGGTATGACTATTAACTGACTTTATTTCATCTCTACTAAATAATTCAGTCATTCTCCTTTTTCAACAGATGCCACTGCCCCGATAGGTTGACTAATCACTTGGTATATTACAGATGAAAAGAAAATCAGTTCTACTATTTACCCCGGTCAATCCCGAAAGTAATTGAAGCGATGTCGTTTCCTCTTTTTATTTTTATTTCTTTTATTCTCCCTAAAACGACGCCGCTTGGTTTAGTTAGTATCAGCCCCAATTTCTCTCTCTTCATCTTCGTTTCATAACCGATCCCAACCATTACAAAACCCTTTAAGACTAACGCACATGGATGGACCAACAGAATCCTAAAAAGAACGAAACACCCATTCATCTTGAGATTTTTCACTACTTTGACTCTTCTTGAATAATTCCAAAAGGGAAAAAAAAAATTAAGTTCATGTCACATTAGAGAACAACTTTGTACTATACATTCTTTAAGCGGAACTGATGAAACGAAGTTCAAAGTTATCAGGACAGATTTAGATTCATATACATTTATACACATACATGAATTATTACCAGCAACGTGTCATTGGATTTTCACATGCACACATGCATGTTCTTCTTTGCAAAATGAAAAGCACTTCATTTCTCTAAGCAAAAGCACTTCTTAGTTCGTTCTCATATGCTCAGATTACAACCTTAATTACTCTTGAATTATACCAAAAAGAAAGAAAGGAGAACTTGTTTCTAAATTTTACATTAAGTCTTGTTTCTGCCAGGCGTGATGGCTGTCAGTGGTGGTGGTGGCGATGGCTGGGTATGCGTGTTGGTGGCTGCCAAGCGTGATGGTTGTCGGTGTTGGTGGTGCCGATGGTTGGGTTTGTGTGATGGAACCCTGTGTGATGGTGGCTGCTGGGCTGATGGCTGTTGGTGGTGGTGTTTGGTGCCGATGGTTGGGTATGCGTGATGGTGGGTGCCGATGGTTGTGGATCGCGAATGGCTGTGAAACGAAGAGCAGTGGTTTTACAAAGAAATAGAAGGAGAATGGTTGTAAGACAAAGAGGAAGAGAAAGCAATTTAGGACTGTCGTGGTTTTGCCTTAACCAAAGATAAAACAATGTCGTTTTAGGGAAAATGAAAGAAAAAAAAAGAACTGAAACGATGTTGTTAATTAGTTTCAGGGTTTGACCTGAGGTTCTGACTGGGGTAAATAGCATTTTCCAAAGAATATTACTTTCCTCTTTTACTTCTCCAGAGAATTTTCCCAAGTTATTTTATTACAATTTATTGCCAGCAGTTGAATATAATAGGGATAAATCCTTTTAGTTTTAGATTATATCCTAATTCTACTTACAGTCGGTGATTAAACAACTGTCTAACCACCCAAAATGGAAAACTAATGAGTCTGTCAAATACGAGGCCTATGTCCATCATAAGGTGAGTTAAGTCTGCTTCTGCTATCTCTACAAGGCAGCAGCAGAGCACAACTTATTTGGGGTAGCTGGAAGTTCTGTTAGATTAAGGTTTATTTGCACTGTTTATTTACGAGAACTAGGGTCTTGGAACGTGATTGCTTGAGAATGAAGAACTTTGATTAAGGTAACTTTTTGTTGAGTGTGGGTGTGTGTGTTTGTTTCTTTTTTTTTTTAACTTAATCCCTTGAGAGTTGTCTTGAATCAGATGAAGAACTACCATTTAAGAAAAGGAAACTATGTTGTTAGTGGGACAAAGAGATGGCAAGAGATGAAAGAGTGTATGAAATGATGAAAGTTAAGATGGAGACAACAATTATGTATGAGCTAGCTGATGCACCGGATGAAGGTTATACGAATACCAAGAGTATCATTTGCACATTTAATAGTGAATTCACCAGTCCTCCCTGCAACGATAGTCTGAAAATGGATGAAATTATGGGAGAAATTATCTTAGAGAAGACAGTTGAAATGGCAAAATGGAATCTAAGAAGTGGAAGGAAAGGGAAGGGACACAGTCAATCAGCTGAAGGCAAATTAATCGAGTAAGTTTCTCATGCACATATGCTTCAAGCCTAACAAAAAGCTTGCTCTCTACCGCTAGTTTCAATAACTTATTCAGTTTTCTCTAGTAAAAAATTGAATGCTGCCGTTTTTCTTTTTCGGTATCGTTTTAATATTCTTCATTGATGAAAACTGAAGCATCAAACAGAAATGTTCCTAATATTTTTTTGGTAAATAAATTAAGTTTTTTACTATATCTGGCATATTAAAATCAGCCTGTACATTACACTCCCAGTATGTATGGATTTGATTTCTTTCGTCAAAACGTCTAAACGTATCTAAATCTCCTAGCAAGAGTTCTAGTTTTCGATGCAGCATTCCGCAAAGCATCTCTACCCCGATGTTAGTAGCTGAGCATCGGAGCTCCAAATTGTTGCAAGACCTGTGTTTATATGCACATTTATCCGTAATGTGTGTAATTTGCATTTTGTACTGTTGTATGCGTATTTGTATAACGTGTTGTCTCCTTAAGTTAATAATAAATTACATAGTTTTGATCATGAAGGTGCAAAGGAAATTCAGCTTGAAAGAGGGGGAGTATATATATATATATATGTTGATGCGAGATTCGGTGTATGCTCGTTCACGACCAGGATCTCTCCTCAACGCTTGAGTTCGCAGCTAATCGGGTATATTTCACACTACTCTTTTAGACGAGCAGGGCTATGCCGCTTGCAACTTCTATTTAGCAGACCACTGCACACATAGAAAATTGGTCAGAGCACGCCGAGAGTTTTCCCAGCATAAACCCTCCGATGCTCTAGTTAGAAATTCGAGCTTACTTTTTAGAAAACTCTACCACTGATTTTATAGCTCTCTAGTGATTTCTCAGGCACTGGAATCCCTATGAACTCTCCGGAGGTTCTCACTAGAATGCTCTCAAGAATTTTCTTTAGCTTAATTTTAGTGTAATGGTGTGTAACCCTTTTACCTTTGTTGATTGTCCCTCTTATAGCCTTTCTCAGGATTCGGCTTTTCTCGTTCACGTTCACCACACCCGTCAGGTTCTCGGTCGTGGATGCTTGAACGTTGTGGTTGCGGTCGAGTGGGCCCTATGCCTGGATTTTCGGAAAGTGGTGATTGTGGCTGAGTGGGTCTTGCGCTTAGATTCTCGGAAAGCGGCGCACGTTCTGACAACTACCACAGGCTGAGTCTGCCGACCTTAGTTCCCTAGCAAATATCTTTGGTACTGAGGAGAGAATTCCTGCTCATACCATGATCCCAGTAAAAGGGCCTCCTCGGCAATGGGCAAAAGACTTCTGTTCCTGGTCATGTCTAGTGCTGAGCAGAGGCTTCCTGCTCACACCATGACCCCGTATGTGAGCAGGACAGGCTTCGTTTAGTGCAGTTGGTCTCGTCGAATCATACCCCCAAAACAATATATATTTAAATGTCTTGCTTACAAGTGCTTAAAATATTCTATTTTTGTACCTTCTCTTCTTAGCACAACATTCAATACCATAGTGTAAGTTGTGGCAAACTCGAAAAACAAAGGGGTGACAGACCAAAACTTGTCGGAAATGAGAAGCAAAAGCCAAAGAGAGGTCGGCCAAAGAGGGAGCATAAATCAATGGACAATTGGGTACTCTCTTTCTCCTTGGTGGTGTGTGCTGGTGCATTTATGTCATAGCTGGTAACAGGAGTCCGATTGGTATATACAGGAACGAAGTGAAGCAGAAGCGTAAGAGGAGGAGGCCAAGGAAAACTTAAGCTCCAACTAGTTACGGTATAATATTAATGAGTCGTCCTTAACTCATCACATTATCTTTTGTACTTGGAATGAATGTTTTAATGTGTCAGATACTCAGCTCAGCATGTCTCTATTCGCTGAGAGCATGCCCTGCCATGGCCCATGCCATTATCCTTCTGTGTACATTTCATAGGAATGTTGTGACTATATTTTTCAGTTTGCAGACGCGTTTCAAAAGGGTTTTAATTTTAAGGGTGTATAAGTGGAATAGGATTAGAATACGGCTATCAAAATATTTTATGTATATTTCAAGATATAATAAGGGGTTACAACATTCATACGACTCTAAATAAATGTCGCCCCATTAGAAATCCATTTATGCTTTAATTATTTCTCTAAAATAAAATCTCATTATTTTAGGCGAGTACAATTTAAAGATAACAATTCAAATGTTGTGGAAATTCTTCCATCCATTCAAAATTATCACTTGTTGTTAGAGTGCAATTTATGCACTAGTTTAACGTTGTTTACTTCCTTTAATATCGATGTTTTGCACTTAATAATAGTGATTTACTTGTGTTTTATTTTTGTATGTGCAATTCTATTGATTGGTGCTAAAATTGAGTTATAAGATGATGTTTGAGGATGATTGTTTTTCTGGATAAATTATGAGCGTTAGAAGAACTTTGTTGATAAGGCATGGACGCGTGCTGTCAACTACGGACTTGCAGTTTTTAGTTTAACGTGTTTTGTATTTTTGTAATTACGAATTTACTATTTTATATATTAGTATTTTATTTTAAAAAGAACTCTAGAGGAGAAGAGAGAGAAGAGTACTTAAGGGAGAAATCTATTGTGAAAATGGGAGATTTTTGAAAAAGAAAGAAACCCTAGATCTAAATTTTTCTCTTCTCTCTATGAAGACTAAACCTATTATTCTGGTTAATAACTCATCACTACTGTGAGATCTTTCTTATGCTTTAATTGTTTGATTGCTTTTTGGGTATTTATTTATTCTCTGAATTATTGTCATGATTATATTTATTAATTAGATAATTTGCCACTATTTAATTATCAACTTAATTTATTATCAATTAAAAGATTTATCGTATGAAGATTTTAATGTTTATGACAAATAGTATAGCAGTGCGTTGTGTTATGAGAATAAACAATCTAATTTAAATGAACCATCGTATGCGTTTGTTGATTAGGATTTGGGTCTCTCTGGTTTTTCAGGCTATCAATTGATTAAATCCTATGATCGTATCTATAGTTGTCATTGATTAGGGAAATAATCAATGGTTGTATCTTAGTTTTGGACTAGTTAAGGAGAGATTGGCTATTAGAGGGTCTCAGTAGCTATAACCGGTCTATTCATAAGTAGTAATAATTTATATTTGAATCAATGATCAATAGTCAAAGCAAGTTGAGTTAATTCATTCAACCAGAGCTTTCCTCAATTTGAATTACAATTTGAATTTGTGTTTTTGTTATTTTAATTTGATTTTTATTATTGTCAACAATTCCCCCATTTTGCATTTTATATTTTAAAAAGATTTAAATAATTACCGATCTCTGTGGACACGACCCTACTCAATCACTATACACAATTTCTTTAGAGTAGGTATTTATTTTTGCTTGCTTCGACAACCATCACTTATCTTACATTATTGCAGCTAAGTGCGTATTTTACAAGAGTATTTGCTCCGTGGTTACAGTTCCATGAAACATGACAAATCCTAAAATTCTACTTTTCGCAAACTTAGATGTTACAAATCAGTAATAATTCAAAATAACTCAGTACGAGTATTGTAATAGTCCAACAAAAACCGAATCACCTGCAATAATGAACTTTCCTAACATACAGATTACAGTTTGTTTTTTCCATTCATGATTTATCCTTGGTTCGGATTTGTTGGATCATAAACTTGATCCAAGATGAATAAATCAAACCCAACTCATGGAAGGTTCCATGAGTAGGTATGGTTGGTGAGGTTTGAATTATTTGTGTTAGGTGTGGTTGGTGAAGCATGTGAGTAGTAGATTTTAATGGATGGTGAGGATTTATTTATTAGTTGAATAAATGAATGGTTGTGATTAGTTCATTTCATGTATAAATACCCCCTCTCCCCTTTGGTTTAAACATCAAGTGAAGTAGTAAAATCTCTAAGGTGTAGAGAGTGAAAAATAAGAGTTGTAATTGGTGAGGAGTGTTATTGAAGAAATAAAATAGTGTGTTTTATTTGTTAATTCTCCAACAAAGTGGTATCAGAGCTAGTTCTTGATGCTATATATAGTCATATAGCATATCAAATCGAAGATCTCGACGAGAGGAACGTGACGCCGCAAAAATCATCCCGATCCGAGACCGAATGCGTCCACACTTGCCGTCAGAAGTTTTCTGTCTTGAAGCTGAGTCGACTCACCGAGTTGAACCAAGCTGAGCTGAATTGAACCAAGCCGAACCGAGCTTAACCGAATCAAGTCGAACCGAGCCAACTCGAGCTGAACCAATCCGGACCAAACCGAGACTACCAAGCCGGTGTTGACCGTTGACTGACGTTGACTGTTGACCACCGTTGATCGTTGACCGTTGACCGAAAGTTGACTCGAGTCCTTCCCAAGGTTTTTCGACGTGCCGGATCCATCTGTGCTTTTAGAATCTCCAAATTCTCACTCAATTTGTGAGTTATGGCAAACGGTGGTATGATGTCATTTCAAGTTTCACAATTAAGAGAAGTAAGTTTGACAATTGGAGTATTAAAATGAAGGCTCTATTGGGCGCACATGACGTATGGGATGTCGTGGAGAAAGGCTTTATTGTGCTAGAAAATGAAGTCACTTTAACTGCGGCGCATAAGGAGAATTTAAAAGACTTGAAGAAGAAAGAGAATAAAGTAAAGTATCTCATTTTTCAATCATTAGATGAAGATGTTTTTGAAAAGATTGCTGGTACAACCTCCTCAAAAGAAGCATGGGAGAAATTAGAGACCTCTTATAAAGGAGCGGAGCAAGTTAAGAAGGTTCGTCTCTAAACATTACGAAGAGAATTTGAGTCCTTACACATGAAGGCGTTGGAGTCAATTTCTGACTACTTTACTCGGGTTGTGACCGTTTCCAATGAATTAAAAAGAAATGGCGAGGAGTTAAAAGAGGTAAGGATCATTGAAAAGATACTTCGATCAGTAGACTCAAAGTTTGACCATATTGTTGTGATAATTGAAGAAACAAGAGATCTGGAGGAT
This sequence comes from Citrus trifoliata, assembly GCA_018350135.1. Taxonomy (NCBI): domain Eukaryota; kingdom Viridiplantae; phylum Streptophyta; class Magnoliopsida; order Sapindales; family Rutaceae; genus Citrus; species Citrus trifoliata. Next base: position 1,377,034 of record CM031385.1, read on the forward strand.
ATGACGATCGAGCAACTTTAAGGAAGGTTGCAAGCCTATGAAGAAAAACAAAAAAAGAAGCAAGGAATAGAATAACAACTTCTCAAGATGGAAGTCAATCCAAAGAAAATAGAAGAAAGCTCCGACAACGAGAGAATGCACTATGTCCGAGGTAGAGGTCGTGGTCATGGACGAGGTTGGAATTTCTACAACAACAACTCCAATTATGCTAAAGGAGAAAGCTCAACCAGAGGACGAGGCAAAGGTAGAGGCAATCCAAGATCGAGGTATGACAAATCCCAAGTACAGTGCTTTAATTGTCAAAAGTTTGGGCATTATGCTTCAGAATGCAGAGCTCCAAGCACCAGAATTGAAGAGAGAGTGAACTATGTTGAAGAGAAAAATGGTGAAGATGACACACTTTTACTAGCACACAATGACACAAGTGGAGGTCAAGAAAATACATGGTATCTTGACACAGGTACTAGCAATCATATGAGTGGAAACATAAGCATGTTCGTGCAACTAAGTGAATCTGTGAATGGCAATGTCGCTTTTTGAGGTGATTCAAAAGTACCAGTGAAGGGTAGAGGTAACATTCTTTTTCGTACAAAAGATGGTAGCCACCAAATAATTTCGAATGTTTACTATATGTCCAATATAAAAAGCAACATTCTTAGTTTAGGTCAACTTTTAGAAAAAGTCTATGATATTCACTTAGAAGATTATAGTCTTTTCCTAAGAGATGACAAAGGAAATCTAATTACAAAGGTGAGAATGTCAAAGAATAGAATGTTTCCTTTAAATATTTAAAACGATGTTGCAAAATGTCTCAAAGCCTGTCACAAAGATCAATCCTGGACTTGGCATCTTCGATATGGGCATCTCAACTTTGGAGGACTGAAGCTACTATTAAGAAGAACATGGTGAAATGATTACCATACATCAATCACCCTGATCAACTGTGAAGGATGTTTACTTGGCAAGCAGTTTAGAAAAATTTTTCCAAAGGAGTCAAACTCAAGAGCTCAGAAGCCACTCGAGCTCATTCATACTGATGTGTGCGGTCCATTCAAGCCAAACTCCCTTGGTAAAAGTAACTACTTCCTTATCTTCATAGATGATTTTTCAAGAAAAACTTGGGTGTATTTTTTAAAGCAAAAATCAGAAGTCTTTGAAGCTTTCAAGAAGCTTTCAAGAAGTTTAAAGCTGCAGTTGAAAAAGAAAGTGGATACCAGATTAAAGCCATGAGATCTGATCGAGGTGGAGAGTTCACTTCTAAAGAATTTTTAGAGTTTTGTGAAGCAAATAGAATTCGACGCCCTTTGATAGTTCCAAGATCCCCCCAACAAAATGGTGTTGCAGAAAGAAAGAACAGAACTATCCTCGACATGGCAAGAAGCATGAGAGTAAGAGGCTACCTAAAGAATTTTGGGCTGAAGCAGTTGCATGCGCAGTCTACTTATCCAATCGATCTCCAACAAGAAGCGTGTGAGGCAAGACGCCACAAGAAGCTTGGAGTGGAAGAAAACCCGGCATCACCCATCTAAGAGTTTTCGGAAGCATTGCCCATGTACATGTACCAGACGAAAGTAGAACCAAGCTGGATGACAAAAGTGAGAAGTTCATCTTCATCGGCTACGACAACAACTCCAAAGGATACAAGCTTTACAATCCAAACAATGGGAAGATCGTGATCAGTCGAGATGTAATTTTTTATGAATAAGGAGAATGAGATTTTGGCTCTGGTGTGGATGACTTCAACTTCTTTCCCATTGAAGAAGATGATCATACACAGATAAAACAAGTAGACGAACAACAAGAGCCTGTCACTACACCTATCTCACCAGCACCAACCACATGCGGAGATTCACCGTCGTCTTTCTTAAATGAAAGAACCGAAGAACGTACAAGGAATCTTCAAGATCTCTATGAGGTAACTGAGAGACATGATAATCTCACTCTCTTTTACCTCTTTGCTGATTGTGAGCCAGTCAACTTCCAAGAAGCTGCACTAGATGAGAAGTTGAGAATTACAATGGATGAAGAAATCAAAGCCATTGTGAAGAATGATACTTGGGAGCTTACTACTCTTCCAAAAGGTCACAAGGCGATCGGTGTCAAATGGGTGTATAAAACAAAAATAAATGCGAAGGGAGAAATTGAAAGGCACAAGGCGAGGCTAGTTGCAAAAGGCTATAGTCAAAAGGCTAGCATAGACTATGATGAGGTATTTGCTCCTGTAGCTCGACTTGAAACTATTAGACTTATTATTTCTTTAACTGCTCAGAACAAATGGAAGATTTTTCAAATGGATGTGAAGTTTGCTTTCTTGAATGGATTCCTTGAAGAAGAAGTTTACATCGAACAAACATTAGGCTATGTGGTGAAAGGACATGAAGACAAAGTTTTGAGATTGAAGAAAGCTCTTTATGGGTTAAAGCAAGCACCAAGGGCATGGAATAGTAGAATTGACAAGTATTTTCAAGAGAAAGGCTTCACCAAATGCCCATATGAACATGCTCTCTACGTCAAAGAAAAAGATGGAGATATTTTAATGGTATGCCTGTATGTGGATGATCTCATCTTCACTGGAAGTAATCCAAGCTTGTTTGAAGAATTCAAGAGAGTAATGATCAAAGAGTTCGAGATGACTGACATCGGACTGATGGCATATTACCTCAGCATTGAAGTCAAGCAAAAGGAAGAAGACATATTTATCTCTCAAGAAAGCTATGCAAAAGAGATTCTTAAGAAGTTCAAGATGAATGATTGTAAGCCTATAAGCACGCCAGTGGAATGCGGAGTCAAGTTATCCAAACATGATGAAGGCAAAGATATAGATCCAATATTCTTTAAAAGTTTGGTTGGAAGCCTACGTTATTTGACATGCACAAGACCAGATATCCTTTATGCTGTTGGACTTGTGAGCTGATACATGGAGAATCCAAAGACCACCCATTTTAAAGCTGCAAAAAGAATCATTCGCTACATCAAAGGTACAACTAATTTCGGCTTGCTATACTCATTTTCTAATGACTACAAGCTTGTTGGATATAGCGATAGCGATTGGGGTGGAGATGTAGATGATCGAAAGAGCACCACGGGATTTGTGTTATTCATGGGAGATACTGCTTTCACATGGATGTCAAAGAAGCAACCAATTGTCATGCTATCCACCCGTGAAGCTAAATATGTAGCTGCCATATCAAGTGTTTGTCATGCAATTTGGCTCAGAAATTTGCTGAAGGAGTTGAGTTTGGCACAAGAAGAGCCAACTGAGATTTGTGTTGATAACAAATCAGCAATTGCCCTATCCAAGAATCCAGTCTTTCATGATCAAAGTAAACACATAGACACTCGCTATCATTTCATAAGAGAGTGTATTGCAAGAAAAGAAGTGCAAATCAAGTATGTAAAATGACAAGATCAAGCAGCTGATATCTTCACTAAGCCACTCAAGCAAGAAGACTTTGTAAGATTCAGAAGTTTGCTTGGTGTCGCAGGATCAAGTTTAAGGGGAGGTGTTGGATCATAAACTTGATCCAAGATAATTAAATCAAGCCCAACACATGGAAGGTTCCATGAGTAGGTATGGTTGGTGAGGTTTGAATTATTTGTGTTGGGTGGGTTAGGTGTGGTTGGTGAAGTAGGTGAGTAATAGATTTTAATGGATGGTGAGGATTTGTTTATTAGTTGAATAAATGAATGGTTGTGATTAGTTTGTTTCATGTATAAATACCCCCTCTCCCCTTTGGTTTAAATATCAAGTGAAGTAGCAAAATCTCTAAGGTGTAGAGAGTGAAAAATAAGAATTGTAATTGGTGAGGAGTGTTGTTGAAGAAATAAAATAGTGTGTTTTTTGTGTGTTTTATTTGTTAATTCTCCAACAATATTTTCTTGCCACATTTAGAAGATCCCCGTTAAAATCAAAAACTAGGACACGCTTGAATAAAAATATTGTTTCACTCAAACACACCTGTATACGATGCCCATAGATCATACACCAAGTGTAACTTATGGGGATGATATAGATAAGTTGAAAAATCACTAATCGTGCATACTTGACAAGTTTTTAGATGAACAAAAATCATCAAGTCGACTGAAGTTTTGTGCGGGTGCTAATATTTTGTTAAACTAGTAAAATCTTTTGAGATAGATAGTATATGAAACATTTGATGTTCAAATCACACTGTGCGGTATGAACACAAATAACTAATAAACTTTAAATTGGTATAAAAAAAACTTGATGTTCGAATTCCGCTGCTGACGTTAAAAAAATTCTTTTTTGGAAATATTATTTTAGTTGAGTCCGGGTTAAAGTAAGTTCCTAAGTCCTAACTTTGCCACTGCTTAGTATGTCAAAAACTTGATTCGGCATACATGCGAATCATCACATTTTAAAGAACTTATGGGAATTCAAATAAACATATACAAAATAAGGACTTATGAGAAAATGCAATTAGTAGAGAAAATGAAATTAGTTCTTATTTTGTTAATTTTATTTTCGTTGCACTGTGAAAATAAAATAAAAGGCTTGTGCATTTTTATTTTGGAAGGTTAATTATTTGTGAGCTTTGTTCATACATGGCGGCTCTCAGAGTGTAACACTTGTTAAAAATAATTACCAAATAAGCTGTTGCCACAAAATAATAAATACAAACGAAAGATAGAGGAAACTGTTACCCCCTTATCATTACATCAAAACTTATCAACTTTTCTCTCACTTTTACTTATAATATTCAGAACCAAATTGATAACAATATAATAATTTTAGTGTAATTGTAAAATGAGGATGAGAAACCGTAACAGATTTGCAATGGAGCACCCTGGTACTCCATCTGATTCATCATCGTATGAATTAGGGGAGATTGAAGTACTGTACTTTAATGTGGTGGACAAAGAGAAGCTCAAAGAATTGTCAGTGAAAAAGTACAGTGACGTGCAAATTTCTGTGCCACAACCAAACATGCAGCAACCTCGTGCCTCTGGTGAGGGGAATTCAAGCAGCTATCAAGAGAATATGCAATTGATTGAAGCAAATTCAAGCCAAACATTGGTTGTTTCTGGAGATTTTGCCCTTCTGGCCTTATATCTCTCTTCTCTCTCTTTATGTTAATTTGCAGTCTAAAGATCTTATTTTTATTTTCTGAATTAAGTTCATTTTTTATAACATTTTGATCAGATCATCAAAGATTATCTATCATATGGGTTTGATTCATATATATCTGGGTATCTAACCATAAAGATCTTTGAAGATCTTTGGCATGCAACAATTGATGATAAGTATGTTATTAAAAATTTTGCATGTACTAATTTCTTTCATATATTTTTAACTCTATTGCATAGGCCAACAAAGATGGTGGTGAACCAGAAGATCCAGATAAAGAGAAATCCAATTCCTTGGCTAATAATCAAAAGTAAGTTTTTGGTACTCAAGATCTATTTTATTTTCATTTTACATTTTTTAAAGTGAATAAGATTACGATCTCTGGTTGCATCATCTGTAAAATTAGTACTATTCCTTATTGTTCAGCAAATTCTAAAAAATAAAGTTTGAGGAATTTTTTGTCGGAAGTGAACCAACCATCGTTTAGAAATTTGAAATAGAAGAAGATAAAATATCCATCATAGCTTAAACCAATAGCTAACTTGTACTTTTTATTATATAGGGAAGAAACATTCGCTAATGCAATAGTGAATCTGGAGCACGCTGCAATAGCTTCATCTTCTAATGAGAAAGGTATACATATATTCTTGCTTTTAATTTAATTTTTTTATAGAAAATTTTCATTAAGCCGCAAAAATTTGAATTTTGTTTTCGCGCCATAATAAATGACGTAATAAACTAACGAAAAACTTTTTAGTACTTTAAATAAATAAAACTTTCCTTGATTAGGTCAAGTTATCCTCTTCAGGCGAAGGAAACTCATCTTATTCTGAATCCAATAACTTTATCGCTACATATTAAAAGCATGAATGATTAATATTTATTGATTCGTGTGTGTGATTATATTAATTAATTTGGATTGTAATTGTATTTTGTGCATGTTTAATTAACAAAAAAAAATGATTCAATATTCATTTAATCTTATCCTATTGATATACATCAATAGAAACATGAATAAACAGAAAATGCTAATTAATTATTATTTTCAGCTATGTTAATTAAAAAGTAGGAATTAATTATAGTAACACTGCATTTAATAACAAACACATTTATTAGATTTATGACATGGATTCCTTTGAAATTTTAATTGCTAAAAGATCACTTTGTCATGTAAAAATAAAGTAAAAAAGAAACAAATGTTGGCATGGAAAATTAATGGAAATATATTCTATGAGGGTGACTTGTCTTGTTACCTTCCAATTATTTCTTTCCTTTCTTCTCTTCAACTTCTCCTTGACCATGGTCTCAATCTTCTCGTTGCTACTATATTTATGAGAGGCCTTATGTCCTTATTGAATTTGGGTTTTATGTTTGGAACAGATTGATTGATCACAGGTATGGCAGTATATATGGAAGTGGTTGCTCACACTCAAAGCTAATTTCCAACATTTTTGTTTCCCTATTATGTATGATTAATAGCAAACTTCCTATAGAGACTTTATGTTAACAGGTCCATTGAGGCATAATTAATCGATTTTCTTGCATCATGATAGTCTTGATTTCATATATATGAGCATATCCTTGTCATTCACTAATTTCTAATAACCACATTTGATGAGTCAATTGATGAAATTCTTTGAAGCATAGTTGGCACAGAGTATTGTTACAGCCTTCTTTTAGAAATAAAACTAGCATTTCTTAACTATTGGAATCATACATATATGTTCAGCAATGACTAAGGTGGGATATGATCTGCGCCCTCGACACAAGGGGAGAGCAATTAAAATAAAGAGCTTGGACTGTGTTCGTAATGATGACAACAATCTGAGATCCGAAGCCAACGAGGATGGTGACATACTCATCACTGATATGCTTAATGAGGAGAAGAAGAGGAAGCTCAAGGCCAATCTTGAGAAGAAGTCCACAAATACTAAGAAGGCTTAAAAGAGCTCAAGATTGAGAATATGATGCCCATATGAATATTGGGATTTATGCTTAATTCTGTTATCAATAATTGCTGCATGTGGATGTTATGCTAGCTTGTGTCTGCTTAATTAGGGTTTGTTTGATATATGGTGCCATTGTTATTAAGGGTAAAATATACTTGGATTAAAAAAATATGGCTTTTTGTGCTATGGATTAAATCTTTGATGGATATTTTAAGATTATACTGTAGCATTGCTATGGATTAAAAACATGAGCAAATCCATTGTTATTTATTGATCTTTCTTCTGGTTTAGTTTTTGCATATATATACTGTAGTTGGTGTCAACTGAGCCTTGTTATTTCTTAACACTAGGAATGGCAATAATCAGCGTACTAACCACGACATCATTTTGGCCAACTCATGTTTATGCTTTAATTCTTCAATAAAATTCCAATTTCATGTCAATTAAACTGAAATTAGGGCATGCTTGAAGAAAAAACTTTTCATTACTATGAAAGGCACAATTAATTAATTAAGTTGAAAAACCACATATTCATTCATGATTGACAAGTTTTAAGATGTTTATGTCATCAACCCAAGTCAAGCGTATGAATAAAAGAAAACATAAGGATTCAAAGTAAATCCAAATCAAACCGAACGGAATCGATTCGGTTAGATATTTGTTTCTTAGTTTTGGCCAATTGGTATAATTTTTCAAATAGAGTTTATTGTAGAGATTTTATTAGTAGAATTTTTACCAATAGAGTTTTGACAAAAAAAAATTAATTTTTTGGTTGTCAATAAGAGTTTTATTAAAAATTATAGAATAATGTTATGAAAGGAATATTGAAATATAATTATGCAATAAGCAAATGATATTTTAGTCATTTTAATACTTTTAAGAAAAATTTAAATCTATATTCCTAAAAGTCTAAAATTTGAGATTTTGTTAGTAGGGTTAAAATAGCTTATTAGTCTCCAAAAACTCTGCTAAACACAACGAAAAGCCATAAATTTTTTTGATAAATGCTTATAAGACTAAATAAACACTTATAATAATTAGATAAGTTATACCAAATAGACACATAATAGAGGACAAATAGCTTATTTAATTTTCAAAATCTTTCCTGAAAAAACAACCAAATAATAGCAAGAAAATTTAGAAAAGGCTTACCTGATTAAATAAGCACTAATATGTATTAGATAAGGTATACCAAATAAACAGTAAATTTAATAAATAAAGCAAATTAATTCCATTGTATAATACATAAATGAACGAATTTCATTTTACAGTAAGCTGGCTAATTCATTTTCACTATAATTTTTGTTAGACCTATAGGGTTTTTACTCTCCTGGGTGGCCCTATATTAAAAACGTTGTTGTGAGATTGTTGTCGCGTGTTACAAGTGTTTTCTAACTTAACATAAGGCAAAGGGGGGGAAAAAAATTGACGAAATGGAAATGAATTTCATTGTAACATTTACTGAGTAGTAGTCAACAAGTCATCGACAACACTTTTTATTTAAAGGCCAAATATATCTTCTATTCTAAAATTTCCTCCTACCTTATTCTTGATGTGGAGGGCTTGAATCTTCATGTGATGTGAGAGTTTATTTATTTGTTATTTTCTTTTATTTTAGATTTCAGTTAAATTTCAATTTTGATACTTTGATGCCGGTCTTAAAAAACATTGACCGACTGGAAATGCAATTAAGGCGGGAAAAAATGCTCTCAGCTTATAACTTCCGTTTAATTGACTTTGATTAATCAAACGGTTTTTATATCCACTTTGGTCCATGACTTTAATGTTGCTGGCCCATTATCGAGGCAAGATAATTCAAAGATAGAAAGAAGCAAAGTCTAGCAATTAATAATAACTTTGACATGTGGACAATATATGTAATTTTACCTTTCTATTTTTTGACTTGTAAATGTTTCTCTCCTCACTGTTCTCATTTCATGATTTATTTTAATCATTTTTGCCTATGATTATGTTATATAATTTCTTGAAGTGCTTCTCCAAATAGCTACTGCAATGGCTTCTGCTAAATCGTACTCCATATTCTTACTATTTCTGCTTCCATATGATTTACATTTAGCCACTGCTCAAAACAATGGAACTGTACCTGTGGGCGCAACTCTTACAGCAGGCACTGACAGCTCTCCATGGCTTTCTCCTTCTGGTGATTTTGCATTTGGATTTCACCAGCTTGATGAAGAAAAAAACAGCAATGATCTCTTCTTGCTTCCAATATTTTACAACAAGATACCTGAAAAAACTGTTGTCTGGTACACAGATAATAAAGATCAAAATCCTGCTGTCCCAAGAGGATCACAAGTAAAGCTTACTGCTGATCAAGGGCTAGTGCTTAATGATCCTCAAGGCAAACAAGCTTGGAGCTCTAAAATTGATATTGGTGCAGTCGCTGTTGGCCATATGAATGATACAGGCAATTTTGTGCTTGTAAGCAGCAGCAATAGCAGGTTATGGGACAGCTTCAGCAATCCGACGGATACATTGCTGCCAGGGCAAATGATGGAGACTGAACAAGGGCTTTTTTCTCGAAAATCGGAGACCAATTTCTCGCGAGGACGGTTCCAATTTCGCTTGCTTAAAAAAGGTAATCTCGTGCTCAATATTGCAAATTTGCCTACTGATCTTGTCTATGATGCTTACTACAGTAGTGGTACTTATGATTCTACAAACTCATCAAATTCTGGTTACCAAGTGATGTTCAATGAGTCTGGTTACATGTACATATTGAGAAGAAATTGCCAGAGGTTTGATCTCACAAAAGGAAGAGTAGTCCCAGCTGCAGACTTTTACCATAGAGCGACTCTAAATTTTGATGGCGTTTTCGCGCAATATTTTTATCCAAAGAATGGTAATGGAAACTGGCCTGTTGTCTGGTCTGAGCCTGAAAATATTTGTGTTATTATTGGAGGAGGCTTGGCAAGTGGTGCTTGTGGATATAACAGTATTTGCACCTTAGATAGTGATCGAAGGCCAAGGTGTGCATGCCCGAAAGGGTATTCTTTACTTGATGAGAATGACAGGTACGGAAGCTGTAAACCAGATTTTGAATTGAGCTGCTGGGGAGGAGGGCAGGGTTATAACAAAGAATTGTTTGACTTTCATGAGGTTAAAAATATAGATTGGCCTCAGTCAGACTGCGAGCGTTTCAAGCCCTATAATGAAGTGCAGTGCAAAAACTCTTGCTTGAGTGATTGTTTCTGTGCTGCGGTCATTTTTGAAGACGATAGCTGCTGCTTCAAGAAGCTGCCTCTCTCCAATGGCATGACAGATAGCCGTATTACGAGCAAAGCTTTTATAAAATATAAGAATAAAGGTGATGATCCTCCATCAGTCCCTCGTCCTCCGGATCCTGACGACAAGAAGAAAAGGAAGATGATGAATGCCACAGGATCAGTACTCTTAGGAAGCTCCGTGTTTGTGAATTTTGCAATGGTTTGTGCAGTTGGTCTTGGTTTTTTCTTCATCTATAAGAAGAAATGGATAAGAAACAGTCCAGGCGATGGCACCGTTGAAACAAATTTGCGTTGTTTTAGCTACAAAGCGCTTGAGGAAGCTACAGATAACTTCAAGGAAGAAGTCGGCAGAGGATCTTTTGGTATTGTTTACAAAGGTGTAATTCAAACAACAAGAACAAGTACTACTGCAGTTGCAGTCAGGAAATTGGATAGAGTGTTTCAAGATGGTGAAAAAGAATTCAAGAATGAAGTCGTCGTGATTGGCCAGACTCATCACAAGAATCTTGTTCGGTTGTTAGGGTTCTGTGACGAAGGACAGAACAGGTTGTTGGTGTATGAGTTCTTGAATAATGGAACATTAGCAAGTTTCCTTTTCAGAAACTTGAAGCCTAGTTGGAACCTGAGAACTAACATTGCATTTCAGATTGCAAGAGGGCTTTTGTACCTACATGAAGATTGCAGCTCTCAGATCATCCATTGTGATATAAAGCCTCAGAATATATTGCTTGATGATCACTACAATGCTCGGATATCGGACTTTGGTTTGGCAATGCTTTTGACACTGAATCAGAGCAAAACTATTAAGACAGTTATCAGAGGAACAAAGGGGTATGTTGCTCCTGAATGGTTTAGGAAGTCAACAATCACAGCAAAGGTTGATGTGTACAGCTTTGGCGTTTTGTTGCTGGAAATCATTTCTTGTAGGAAAAGTTTTGATATTGAAATGGGTGAGGAGTATGCAATTTTAACAGATTGGGCTTTTGATTGCTACAGAAATGGGAAATTGGATGATTTGGTTGAGGGAGACATGGAAGCCATGAATGATATAAAATGTGTAGAGAAGCTTGTGATGGTTTCCATTTGGTGCATTCAAGAGGATCCATCTCTTAGACCGACAATGAGGAAAGTTTCACAGATGCTTCAAGGAGTTGTTGAAGTGGATGTTCCTCCCAATCCATCTCCATTTAGTGGCTAAATGAGCTGATCTTAATTTCTAGGCAATGCGTGTTTGCATCTTTTATTCTTTTTCTTATCCATAATGCTTTGTTGTAAGGTCATTTTATTTGTAATTTCAATCAATCTTAATTTCTTTCTTTGCTTCCAAGTTATGAATAAGGTACAATGTTCGGGTTAGTCGACTTTTCTTGTGTACTCAGGATCTATTTACGGGCTTATCTGGCATTCTCCATTTAGATGCACAAATTTTTTCTCATATCAGTCGATAAGTTTTTAGTTGATTATTTCAATTGATGGTGTGTTCTTTTCTTTTATTCTTATGTATTTACATGTATTTTAAGAGGTTTTGAGTTTTATCATTCTCCTTATGTAATTACTTTTATTTTGATTTATATGACAGGTATGGGTCCTGCCTAACCCCTCACCTTTTTAGTGGTTGTTTAATAAAAAAAAAGTTACAATGTTCAGCATCACATTGAGCAATTGTTAATTTTGACTGTCTAGATGCGTGGTTTGGTTGCTCCGTTGTCGTAATTTAACAAATTTTGCAATTTATGTGGTGATTAGATTACCCCAGAATAAAAAGACACCATATGAGTTTTAAATGATAGACATTGGCTTTAAAATATTATGAGTTTTAAATGTCTTGCTTACAAGTGCTTAAAATATTCTATTTTTGAACCTTCTCTTCTTTACCACAACATTCAATTCCATATTGTAAGTTGTGGCAAACTAGAAAAACAAAGGGGTGACAGACCAAAACTTGTCGGAGATGAGAAGCAAAAGCCAAAGAGAGGTTGGCCAAAGAGGGAGCATAAATCAATCGACAAGCGGGTACTCTCTTTGTCCTTGGTGGTGTGTGCTGGTGCATTTATGTCATAATTGGAAACAGAAGTCTGATTGGTATCTACAGGAACGAAGTGAAGCAGAAGCGTAAGAGGAGGAGGCCAAGGAAAACTTAAGCTCTAGCCAGTCACTATATAATATTTTATGAGTCGTCCTCAACTCATCACATTATCTTTTGTACTTGGAATGATTGTTTTAACGTGTCAGAAACTCAGCTCAGCATGTCTCTATTCGTTGAGAATCTGCCCTGCCATGGCCCATGCCATTACCCTTCTGCGTACATTTCATAGGAAAGTTCGTGTATTTTTCAGCTTGTAGACGTGTTTCAAAAGGGTTTAAATTTTAAGGGTGTATAAGAGGAATAGGATTAGAATCCGGGTATCAAAATATTTTATGTAGATTTCAGAATATAATAAGAGGTTACAACATTCATATGACTATAAATAAATGTCGCCCCATTAGAACTCCATTTATGCTTTAATCATTTTTATAAAATAAAATCTCATTATATTAGGCGAGTACAATTCAAAGATAATTCAAATGTTGTGGAAATTCTTCCATCCATTCAAAACTACCACTTCTCTTACACCATCGCAGAATAATTCAAAATGTCTAATATTCCATTTTGTCACCAACCTAATCGTTAAAACTAGTAAAATCTTTTAAGATAGTACATGAAACATTTGATGTTCAAAGCACACCGCGCGGTATGAACTCAAATAATTAATAAATTTTAAATTGATATAAAAAAGACTTGATGTTCGAATTTAGCTGCTGACGTTAAAAAAAATTCTTTTTTGGAAATATTATTTAGTTGAGTCCGGGTTAAAGTTAGCTCCGAACTTTGCCACTGCTTAGTACGTCAAAAACTTGATTAGACATACATGCGAATCACCGCATTTTAAATAACTTATGGGAATTTAAATAAACATATATAAAATAAGGACTTATGAGAAAATGCGATTAGTAGAGAAAATGAAATTAGTTCTTATTTTGTTAATTTTATTTTCGTTGCACTGTGAAAATAAAATAAAATGCTTGTGCATTTTTATTTTGGAAGGTTAACTATTTGTGAGCTTTTTTCATACATGGCGGCTCTAATAGTGTAACACTTATTAAAAATCATTACCAAATAAGCTGTTGCCACAAAATAATAAATACAAACGAAAGAGAGAAGAAACCGCTGCCCCCGTATGATTACATCAAAACTTATCAACTTTTCTCTCACTTTTACTTATAAGATTCAGAACCAAATTGATAACAATATAATAATTTTAGTGTAATTGCAAAATGAGGATGAGAAACCGTGACAGATTTGCAAGGGAGCACTCTGGTACTCCATCTGATTCACCATCACATGAATTAGGGGAGATTGAAGTACTGTACTTTAATGTGGTGGACAAAGAGAAACTCAAAGAATTGTCAGTGAAACAGTACAGTGACGTGCAAATTTCTGTGCCACAACCAAACATGCAGCAGCCTCGTGCCTCTGATGAGGGGAATTCAAGCAGCAATCAAGAGAATATGCAATTGATTGAAGCAAATTCAAGCCAAACAATGGTTGTTTCTGGAGATTTTGCCCTTCTGGCCTTACATCTCTCTTCTCTCTTTTTATGTTAATTTGCAGTCTAAAGATCTTATTTTTATTTTCTGAATTAAGCTCATTTTTTATAACATTTTGATCAGATCATCAAAGATTATCTATCATATGGGTTTGATTCATATATATCTGGGTATCAAACCATAAAGATCTTTGAGGATCTTTCGCATGCAACAATTGATGATAAGTATGTTATTAAAAATTTTGCATGTACTAATTTCTTTCATATATTTTTAACTCTATTGCATAGGCAACAAAGATGGTGGTGGACCAGAAGATCCAGATAAAGAGAAATCCAATTCCTTGGCCAATAATCAAAAGTAATTTTTTGATACTCAAGATCTATTTTATTTTCATTTTACATTTTTTAAAGTGAATAAGATTACGATCTCTGGTTGCATCAATCTGTAAAATTTGTACTATTACCTTATTGTTCAGCAAATTCTAAAAAACATTGTTTGAGGAATTTTTTGTAGGAAGTGAACCAACCATCGGTTTACAATTTTGAAATACAAGAAGATAAAATATCCATCATAGCTTAAACCAATAGCTAACATGTACTTTTTATGATATAGGGAAGAAACATTCGCTAATGCAACAGTGAATCTGGAGCAAGCTGCAACAGCTTCAACTTCAAATGAGAAAGGTATATATTCTTGCTTTTAATTTTTTTTTTTTTTATAGAAAATTTTCATTAAGCCGCGAAAATTTAAATTTTTTTTTCGCGCCATAATAAATGACGTAATAAACTAATCAAAAACTTTTTAATACTTTAAATAAATAAACATTTTATCCTCTTTTGGCGAATGCAAACTCATCTTATTCCAAATCCAATAACTTTATAGCTACATACTAAAAGCATGAATGATTAATATTTATTGATTTATGTGTCTGATTATATTAATTAATTTGGATTGTAATTGTATTTTGTGTTTGTTTAATTAACAAAAAAGAATTTGATCCATTATTCATTTAATCTTATCCTATTTATATATATCAATAGAAAAATGCATAAACAGAAAATGCTAATTAATTATTATTTTTGCTATGTTAATTAAAAAGTAGAATTCCTTATAGTAACACTGCATTTGATAACAAACACATTTATTAGATTTATGACATGGATTCATTTGAAATTTTAATTGCTAAAAGATCACTTTGTCATGTACAAATAAAGTAAAAATAGAAGCAAATGTCGGCATGAAAAAATAATGGAAATATATTCTATGAGGGTGACTTGTCTTGTTACCTTCTAATTATTTCCTCCCTTTCTTCTCTTGAACTTCTCCTTGATATGGTCTCAATCTTCTCGTTGCTACTATCTATAGGAGAGGCCTTATGTCCTTATTGAATTTGGGTTATATGTTTGGAACATATTGATTGATCACAGACATGGCAGTATATATGGAAGTGGTTGCTCACTCTCAAATCTAATTTCTAACATTTTTGTTTTCCCTATTATGTATGATTAATGGCAAAACTTCCCATAGAGCCTTTATGTTAACAAGTCCATTAAGGTATAATTACTCGATTTTCTTTATGTGTCAATGTCAATTAACCTAGGTACATGTATGAAGTGAGGAATTACGTATTTACATTTTAGATTAACCTGCATCATGATAGTCTTGATTTCATATATATGAGCATATCCTTGTCATTCACTAATTTTTAATAACCACATTTGATGAGTCAATTGATGAAATTCTTTGAAGCATAGTTGGCACAGAGTATTGTTACAGCCTTCTTTTAGAAATAAAACTAGCATTTCTTAACTATTGGAATCATACATATATGTTCAGCAATGACTAAGGTGGGATATGATCTGCGCCCTCGACACAAGGGGAGAGCAATTAAAATAAAGAGCTTGGACTGTGTTCGTAATGATGACAACAATCTGAGATCCGAAGCCAACGAGGATGGTGACATACTCATCACTGATATGCTCAATGAGGAGAAGAAGAGGAAGCTCAAGGCCAATCTTGAGAAGAAGTCCACCAATACTAAGCAGCCTTAAAAGAGCTCAAGATTTAGAATATGATGCCCATATGAATATAGGGATTTATGCTTAATTCTGTAATTATCAATAATTGCTGCATGTGGATGTTATGCTAGCTTGTGTCAGCTTAACTAGGGTTTGTTTGATATATGGTGCCATTGTTATTAAGGGTAAAATATACTTGGATTAAAAAATTATGGCTGTTTGTGCTATGGATTAAATCTTTGATGAAGCTATATATATATATATATATATGGCTATTTGTGTTATTTATTGATCTTTCTTCTAGTTTGGTTTTGCTTATATGTAGTGCAGTTTGATGATCAATTGAACCTTGTTATTTCTCAACCCTAAGAATGGCAATAATCAGCATACTAACCACAACATCATTTTGGCCAACTCCCTTTTTTATTTTTTTGTGGCCGAATTCCAAAAGATGTTTGTATTTTTATTCCTGAATAAATTCCAATTTCACATTTTATGTATTTTTAAAGCAATGCTAGGCGTGTCAATTAAACTGAAATTAGGACATGCTTGAAGAAAAAACTTTTCATTAATGAATGAAAGAAATAATTAATCAAGTTGAAAAACCACATATTCATGCTTGCCTGACAAGTTTTAAGATGTTTATGCCGTCAACCGAAGTCAAACGTTGAAACGACCCGCCCCACAACCTCCCTTAGGGCGAGTCTATCTAAATTCGTAAAATCGACACTATTCTATTAAAATTTCAGTAGAATCTCCCTTATAATAAAACATATCCAATCTTGTAAATTATAAAATAACACTCCCAAAATAATTCAATATCCAACCATCCTCCATAACCAACTTCTCACATCAACATGTCAAATATCACCCAAATCATTCGAATATTAAAATACAACGATTGTCCTTAATAACATAAAATAATAATTAAACACAACTCGCAAAAATTCCAAATATAAATAAAATCTACAACTCCTAGCACCATCACGTGACCATAATATCAAACTAACGTTCGCTACTGAGTTGACTGATGTATCTGTAAATCTCCTGTGGGGGAAAATATTATAAAAAAAATAAAAGAGTGGTGAGTATAAAACTCAGTGAGTGGATAGTAGTTGCTGACAATTTAATAAATTATTTAAAATCATTTAATCTTTCTCAAATCACTTTCTCAAATCAATTTCAATTTCGTAAATCAATTCTCAATCAATTTATCAAAATATCATAAGAACTTACATAAACTCATTTAATTCAAATCAGTTCATTGAAATACTATATTTTATAAATCTACATAAAATCGATGAAATCATAATACTCATTGTATCAAATACTGAATACTAAAAACTGTTATCAAACAAGTACCCAGGGGATAATCTGATCATATCCGGATCTCGACAGACAGGCAATGACGTACTATCTGGGTAACGTCACGCCCCGGAGCTACAACGGATAGATGGGGACGATCTCATCTTATATCTCATATATCTGTACTGTGCATGCATAAGCCCCCAAAAGGCAAAAGTATCCAAACACACAGCCCAAAGCCTCTATGTGTGCTCAGACGGCCCCAAAGGCCTCTATCTCATCTTATTTGTATCTCTTTTCTGTATCTCTTTTCTCATCTCATATTATCTGTTTCTCTGTATCTATGGGGAAGGGTACTGTCTAATGATTTCAAAAATAACATATACAGAAACATATAATCTCATCTGAAATTTATTTTTCTTTCTATTCAACATATCTCAAATCTACTCAATTCTAATACCATGTTTTTACTCAAAAACGATAATAAAATCATTACTCAAACTTATTCTCAATGATAATAAATATCAACTCATAAATAAAAATCAATTTACTGGAAAATCATTAAATCAAAGCATTAAATATTTATTTATCAAAACATACTGCACTGTATTATAAAATCAGCATATACTCTGAAAATAGGTTTTGTATATTCCACTCACAGTGATGATGTCTAGACTCAGTCTCAACAACTGTCCGCAGGTTGATTCTCGTTCGCGGATGCGGATCCTCCTAAATCACGGAAACACCATAAACATTCTCCGTAAATTATAAAATATAACCAATTTAATAAATCTCGAAACGAATATCTATTCACGATAACTTATTCCCGCATGAGTAAAATTACCAAAATACCCCTACATGCAAAAATTACCAAAATACCCCCAACATCAATATTTTACCGACTTATCCGCAAATGTCATTATTTACCAAATTATCCGCATAATCGTCAAGTACCAAATTGTCCTTAATTCAAATTACATCAATTAACCACATTGTTCAAAAATTACGAAATTACCCTCGGTTCGTAAAATTACTGAAATGTCCTTAACGTCTTAAATTACCGAATTACCCTCGAAAACACAAATTACTTCACTGACCTCACTCAAAATTACCAAAATGTCCATTAATTTCATGAAATTACTAATTCACCCCCAAAGGTCCATGAATTTACCGAATTGCCCCTTGCCGGTCAACGGTGACCGGACTTAGTCAACGACGACGGGGAGCTTAGGTCTGCTAGTTCCGGCCTCGGTGAGTCCAATGGTGCCGGCGGTGTCCTCTCACGCGCGGCGGCAACGGCGAATCGAAGCTCCAAAGAACCGCAACTTCCCGGTGATCGTTCGGCGATTTTCCGGCGTCCCCGATGATCTTGGTTGGTCGGAAATTGTTGCTGGAGATGTGAGGAACCAGTTCCAAGTGGTGGCGCGTCACATATCCGGCGGGATCAACGGCGACGAAAACGGATCTTGGCCGCGACTTTCGAGCTCAAATCGCCGGCGTTATGGTCGGTTTCCGGCGACTAGGACCACGGGGATACGACGGTCGTCTTCCAAGCTTCGAATCGGTACCAATCACGGCCGGTAAGGTGGCCGGAATTGGGAGATCCGTCCAGGTCAAACTCGCGGATTCGGGTTGCGGATCCGGGTCAACGGGTCAAAATCCTCTCTCTCTCTCTTGGGTATTCTCTCCCTCAAAATTGAAACCCGTTTCCAGTTAAATCCGGCCTTTTTTTTTAAAGCTTAATACAAATTAAGCTCAATTCAGACCCGTGATGAAAATAAAATTCGTCCGTCCGAGCGTTTAATCGCGCTTAATGAAATCGAAATTAAATGTCGTGATGAAATTAAAAATTAAGAGCGAGGAGGAAAAATTACATCGCGCACATAATTAAGAAATCCGAAGTGCATATGTTACAAACGTTTGAATGAAAAAGGGTATAGGATTGAGTAGTTTAGATTATAAGGATTCAAGGAAAATCCAAATGAAGCCGAACGGAATCAATTCAGTTCGATATTTTGCTTTTTATTCTTTGGCCAATTGGGATTTTGTGTTGTTTGGTTTGGTTTGGTCTGGTGTATCTTTTTAAATAGAGTATATTGTAGAGTTTTTATTAGTAAAATTTTTATTAGTAGAGTTTTCACAAAAAAAAAAATAATTGTTTGGTTGTCAATAAAAATTTTTGTAAAAATTATAAAATTATTTTAATAAACAAATTATTTAAAGTTATGTTATGAAAGAAATGAAATATAATTAATATTTTAACATTTAAAAAATTTTTAAATCTCTATCTTAAGAGCCCAAAATTTCGGATTTAACTAGTAGATGTAAATTATATAGCTTATTTAATTTTCAAAATCTTTACTGAAAAATAATTAAAGCATTAAAAGTTTTTTGATAAAAATTTATGAAATTGAATTAATACTTATGAACATTAAATAAGTCATATCAAATAGGCACTTAATAAAGACAAAATAACTTATTTAATTTTAAAAAACTCAACTAAAAAAACAACCAAATAACAAAAAAAATTAATATTTGTGGCTATTAGATAAGGTATATTAAACAGTCACTAAGTTTAATAAATAAAGCAAGTTAATTTCATTTCATAACACATAAATGAATGAATTTCGTTTTACAGTATGTGCTCACAAGCTGGCTAATTCATTTTCGCTATAATTTTTGTCAGGTCTATACGGTTTTCGCTCTCCTGGGTGGGCCCTATGTTAAAAACATTGTTGTGAATTCGTTGTCGTAAGACGAGTTTTGGAAAAGAAAATTAATCTATAAGACAAAGAAAATTAATCTATAAGACAAAATACATGGTGGATAAACTTAACATAAGGCAATGGGGACCCCAAAAAAAAAATTTGTTTGATTGTTTGTCTAAAAGCATAGAATTTTTTATAAAATAATTTTCTCCAATTTATTTATACATATTATCTTCTATCATTTTATTTTTAACCAAAATGAATTAAATTTCATATAGTAATTATAATTTTCTGAAAACCCTCTCATAATTTATTAAGTTTAAGAAATTAAAATAAAATAATAAATGCAGAATTAATTAGCATATAACAAAATAAAAAATGCTTACTATACTTTTATTTATTATAGACATTGAAGTAGTTCATTTGTGCTAATTATATTTTACAATCCAAAAGATAAAAAACAAAAGAATACAAAATATTTGCATCCAAAACATGTCCAAATATCTGCATCTATCCCTTCAACATGAAGGGCATTTCCTAAAAAGTATTAAATAAGTCATATCAAATAGGCACTTAATAGAGACAAAATAACTTATTTAATCTTAAAAAACTCAACTAAAAAAATAACCAAATAACAAAAAAAAAAAATAGTTGTGGCTATTAGATAAGATATATTAAACAGTCACTAAGTTTAATAAATAAAACAAATTAATTTCATTTCATAATACATAAATGAATGAATTTTGTTTTACAGTATATACTCACAAGCTGGCTAATTCATTTTCACTATAATTTTTGTCAGATCTATATGGTTTTCGCTCTCCTGGGTGGGCCCTATGTTTAAAACATTGTTGTGAATTCGTTGTCGTATGTTATAAGTCTTTTCTAACTTGTAAGACGAGTTTTGGAAAAGAAAATTAAGCTATAAGACAAAGAAAATTAATCTATAAGACAAAATACATGGTGGATAAACTTAACATAAGGCAATGGGGACCCCAAAAAAAAAATTGCTAAAATGTGATGTTTGATTGTAACATTGACTGAGTTGTAGTCAACATGCAACTCTTTTTTTCTTGCCGAGGGTTTCACAACTCTTTATATGTTATTTGAAAAATATTAGGCTCGTTTGAAAAATATTACATTTTAGGCTGGATTCAGGTCCCAACAGATATTTTTGAATGTAGTTATCAATATTTATACTGTACTCTTTGATATCATGTTAAAAAAATATATATATATAAATTCTGCTTAATTGACTTCGATTAATCACAGAGTTTTCATATCCACTGGGGTTCTTGACTTTAATGTTGCTTGCCCAATTGTCGGGGCAAGATTATTCAAAGATAGGAAAAAACAAAATCTAGCAATTAATAACAACTTTGACATATGGATAATATATGTAATTTTACTTTTCTATTTTTTGACTTGTCAATGTTTCTTTCCTCTTGGTTCCCATTTCATGATTTACTTTAATCATTTCTGCCCATGATTACGATATATAATTTCTTAAAGTGTTTATCGAAATAGCAATTGCAATGGCTTCGGCTAGATTGTACTTCATATTCTTACTATTTCAGCTTCCATTTTATTTACATTTATCCACTGCTCAAAACAATGGAACTGTGCCCGTGGGTGCGACTCTCACAGCAGGCACTAATAGCTATACGTGGCTTTCTCCTTCTGGTGATTTTGCATTTGGATTTCGCCAGCTTGACGAAGAAAACAACACCATTGATCTCTTCTTACTTTCAATATTTTACAGCAATATACCTGAAAAAACCGTGGTCTGGTACACAGATAATAAAGATCAAAATCCTGCTGTGCCAAGAGGATCACAAGTAAAGCTTACTGCTGATCAAGGGCTAGTGCTTAATGATCCTCAAGGAAAACAAGTTTGGAGCTCTGAAATTGATATTGGTACAGTCGCTGTTGGCCATATGAATGATACAGGCAATTTTGTGCTTGCAAGCAGCAGCTCCAGCAAGTTATGGGACAGCTTCAGCAATCCTTCAGATACATTGCTGCCAGGCCAAACGATGGAGACTAAGCAAGGGCTTTTTTCTCGAAAATCGGAGACCAATTTCGCGCGAGGGCGGTTCCAATTCCGCTTGCTTAAAGACGGTAATCTTGTCCTCAATATTGCAAATTTGCCTACTGGTGATGCCTATGATGCGTACTACAGTAGTGGTACTCATGATCCTGCAAACTCATCAAATTCTGGTTACCGAGTGATGTTCAATGAGTCTGGTTACATGTACATATTGAGAAGAAATGGCGGGAGGTTTGATCTTACAACAGGAAGAGTAGTGCCAGCAGCAGACTTTTACTACAGAGCAACTCTCAATTTTGATGGCGTTTTCGTGCAATATTTTTATCCAAAGAATGGTAATGGAAACTGGTCTGTTGCCTGGTCTGAGCCTGAAAATATTTGTGTTAATATTGGAGGAGAAATGGGAAGTGGTGCTTGTGGATTTAACAGTATATGCTCCTTAGATAGTGACGGAAGGCCAAAGTGTGCATGCCCGAAAGGGTATTCTTTACTTGATGAGAATGACAGGTACGGAAGCTGCAAGCCAGATTTTGAATTGAGCTGCTGGGGAGGAGGGCAGGGTTATAAGAAAGAATTGTTTGATTTTCATGAGCTTCAAATTACAAATTGGCATCATGTCAGACTCCGAGCGTTTCAGGCCCTATAATGAAGTGCAGTGCAAAAACTCTTGCTTGAGCGATTGTTTCTGTGCTGCAGTCATTTTTGAAGACGATTGCTGCTGGTTCAAGAAGCTGCCTCTCTCCAATGGCATGACAGATGGCCGTCTTACTAGCAAAGCTTTTATGAAATATAAGAATAAAGGTGATGATCCTCCATCAGTCCCTCGTCCTCCGGATCCTGAAGACAAGAAGAAAAGGAAGATGATGAATGCCACAGAATCAGTACTCTTAGGAAGCTCCGTGTTTGTGAATTTTGCATTGGTTTTTGCATTTGGTCTTGGTTTTTTCTTCATCTATAAGAAGAAATGGATAAGAAACAGTCCAGGCGATGGCACCATTGAAACAAATTTGCGTTGTTTTAGCTACAAAGAGCTTGAGGAAGCTACAGATAACTTCAAGGAAGAAGTCGGCAGAGGATCTTTTGGTATTGTTTACAAAGGTGTAATTCAAACAACAAGAACAAGTACTGATGCAGTTGCAGTCAAGAAATTGGATAGAGTGTTTCAAGATGGTGAAAAGGAATTCAAGAATGAAGTCGTCGTGATTGGCCAGACTCATCACAAGAATCTTGTTAGGTTGCTGGGGTTCTGTGATGAAGGGCAGAACAGGTTGTTGGTGTATGAGTTCTTGAATAATGGAACATTAGCAAGTTTCCTTTTCGGAAACTTGAAGCCTAGTTGGAACCTGAGAACTAACATTGCATTTCAGATTGCAAGAGGGCTTCTGTACCTACATGAAGATTGCAGAGCTCAGATCATCCATTGTGATATAAAGCCTCAGAACATATTGCTTGATGATTACTACAATCCTCGGATATCGGACTTTGGTTTGGCAAAGCTTTTGACATTGAATCAGAGCAAAACTATTAAGACGGCTATAAGAGGAACAAAAGGGTATGTAGCTCCTGAATGGTTTAGGAACTCAAAAATCACAGCAAAGGTTGATGTGTACAGCTTTGGTGTTTTGTTGCTAGAAATCATTTCCTGCAGGAAAAGTTTTGATATTGAAATGGGTGAGGAGTATGCAATTTTAACAGATTGGGCTTTTGATTGCTACAGAAATGGGAAATTGGATGATTTGGTTGAGGGAGACATGGAAGCCATGAATGATGTAGAATGTTTAGAGAAGCTTGTGATGGTTTCCATTTGGTGCATTCAAGAGGATCCATCTCTTAGACCAACAATGAAGAAAGTTTTACAGATGCTTGAGGGAGTTATTGAAGTGAGTCTTCCCCCAAATCCATATCCATTTAGTAGCTCAGTGGGCTGATATCGATTTCTGGCTGGGAGTTTATTCAATTTGTTTTTATTTATTGTTAATTGTAATGTCAAATTTGCTTTTTTTTTTTTTTCCCAAAGTTAGGTAACTTAATAAATAAATTAATCGCCTTTAATGATTGATGTTAGCGATTACAGTGAAGCATGATAAGCTTTGTAGACTAGCTCACATCAGATTGGTTCTCTGCTGATGACTGAGCATAATTAGTTAACCCAACTGAGCATAGTGTTGAAGTTGTTAAGCATCCAGTAAGCATGTAACAGAGTTATTTTCAGCTGAAGGCTGCTTTTATAAATACTATTGATGTAATCATTTCAGTTAGTTAAAAAAATAACTAAGAGGTTTCCAGATCTTTCTCTTCTCAATTCTCTTTTCCTTCGTTTTCTAGCTAGCCAAACATCCTTTATTAATATTTCTTTCAATTGATTTGATAACTAAGATTCTAAGTTCTGTCATTGCATTTCTTTTAACTCCTACGGAGAGGAAAATTGCCTAGTAAATTCAAGTTCTCAAAACAATCCGGCCCCCGCATTCTTCAGAATAAACTCCAGAGCATCACTTACGAGCGCTGCCTCTGTTCTGGATTTCTCCGGATGATATGTAGATTTTAGCTGCCGTGTTTGCTTCTTCAATTCCTCTTGTTTTGCCATTTGTTCATCAATCACTCCAGTAGCCGCAGCGTGTCCTCGTCCAGCCTGTGTAGTTCGACGCCTTCTCCCGGGCTCAGATCGTTCGGATCATATCGGGCTTGATGGGCCCACTACTTCTCCCGAGCTCTGATCCGTCATTCCTGAAACCATAGTACCAATTATTTAAAATTTGGCATTATGGGAGTCGTTTGCTCACTCTCAATCTAATATCTAACAATTTTTATTTTCCCCTGTGATGTAGGATTAATAGCAAACTTCCTGCCGTAATTCTTATCATAATTTAGCTTGAAAACAATCATATTATAGAAGTGAGAGTAATTGTAACGACCCGCCCGACCTCTACAGAGCGAATCGTTCTGATAGATTCTTAAAAATAAAATAATAACAAATAATCCTTTACAATCCATAAAAAAAAAATCATATCCTTGAAAAATACAACTGCAGCGGAAGAATAAATTTATGCCAAACCATCTAATTCCTCCATTCAAATCCTTCTCGATTCTTATCACAAATCAATCTTGATTTACGAAAACTGAATCACAATAAACTATAATGAGTACGAAACTCAGTAAGTAAATCAGTTTTACATATACCAAAATACATACATACATATATATAGTGCACATGAATGACGTGCCATGGTATTCGAAAACATCGTAAAAAAAATAATCGAAATCTCATTATGTCTTTCTGAAACTTTCACTTTCTCTTTCAAACCACTTACTTGAGCTACCTTCATTCGATTACCGCTTAGTAGGACACTCTCTTAACTTTCTTAACTTTCATAACTTTCATACTCTTTGGGCTTCTCGCCTATGCGTCCTTCGCCCACTTATCTCATAACTGTATCTAGAGTATCCTCCACTAAGCCAGTAACGAATTCAAGCATCCAAGCTAAAACTGTAAAATAATCTTTCTTTCTTCAAATTCTGTTTGCTAAAATCAACTTTCTCATTTTCCAAAAAACATAATACATTTTCGTGCTCATGCCAATGAAATATTCACATATACGTATGCCCATGTCCATAAATACACATAACAACACATCACATAAATACATGGGCAGAACATATAAATCAATATCCGTACGTATATCAAAATAGACTTTTCAAACATGTCAAACATATATATTGTTTATTGTGATTCGTTTGGAAATCTAGTTTACTTACCTCCTGGTAAATCAATCCTCGAGTAACAAATACTCATCGATATCATCGGCCTAAAAATCAATAAAAATACTCTCATAAAAATAAAATTAAATCATAATCATAAACTCCAATATTCTCAAATTTCTCAATATAATAAATAATCACATTCCATACTGAACCTCAAATAATCTTAATTTAAATCATAAATCATCAAAATACTCATAATTCTTAAAATTACGAAATTACCCCCAAATCTCAAAATTACCAAAATACCCCCAACATTATTATTTTACCAACTTATCCTCAGACATCATTATTAACCAAATTATCCCCATAATCGTCAATTACCACATTGTCCTCAATTTAGATTACATAAATTAACCACATTGTCTGAAATTATGAAATTACCCTCGGTTCGTAAAATTACCGAAATGTCCGTAATAACTTAAATTACCGAATTACCATCGTAATCTCAAATTACCTCACCGGCCTCACTCAAAATTACCAATATGTCCTCTAATTAAAGTTATAAATTCACCCTCAAGTTACAAAATTACCAAAATGCCCTTGAATTCAATATTACCAAAATACCCTCATATCAAAATTATCAAATTAACTTCAAAATCATAAATTACCAACTTATCCTCAATTACAGCAATTACTAAAATATCCACAAAGTCTGAAATTACAAATTGGCCCTTGGACTGAGAAATTACCAAAATACCCTTGCCGGTCAACGGTCACCGGAATTCGTCCAACGGCGACGGGAAGCTCAGGTCTGATAGTTCAAGCCACGCTGAGTCCAATGGTGGCGGTGGTGACCTCCAACGCGCGGCGATGGCTCCGGATCGAGCTCCCAAAGCCGTGAGTCCATCAATGGCCGATCAACGGTAAAACGACGTCTCCGGCGTCCATGGTTAGTCGGAAATGGCAGAGCGTAAGGTAAGGAACAAAACCCAAGTGATGGCTTCACCGGAAACCGGCGAAATCATGTCAAATCAAGCCGGCGATTCCGCGGAACTTCAAGGCCTCGATCGGTGACTTTCCGATCGTTTTCCGGCGACAACAATGGCATGAATACGTAGCTTGTCTCTCAAGCTTCGAATCGATACCAAGCTTGCCCGGAACGGTGGCCGGAAATGGGAGAACTGGCCGGTCAAAGTCGCGGGTCCGGGTCGGTCAAACCGGTCAAACTCGGGTTAAACCCTCCTCTTCTCTCTCATCTCTTCTCACGTGTCTCTCTCTCTCTCTCTCTCTCAGTTTATAACAAGTCAAAACCGTGTGGGTTATTACAGTAATGATGACTTGGTGTATAACCAAACTTCTTGCCGTAATTCCTATCATAATTTAGCTTGATGACTTTATTTTAACAAGTCCACTGAGATATAATTACTCGATGTTCTTTATGTGGCAATGTTAATTAAACTAGGTACATATATGAAGTGAGCAATTATATTGTATTTTTATTTTGGATTAATTTGCATCATCATTTTGGCCAATTCCTTTTTTTTTTTTTTTCCCCGACTTCCAAAAGATGTTTATAATATATTATTCTTGAATGAAATTCCAATTTCATTTCTTATGTTTTTTTCTTGCATCCCCTCCCATTTCTTTTTCCGGATTTCAAAAGATGTGTATACTACAGTTCTTGAATAAAAATCCAATTTCATTTCTTATGTTTTCTTAAAGCAATGCAACACGTTTCAAATTGAACTGAAATTAGGACATAGTTGAAAAAAATACTTTTCATTAATAAAAGGAACAATTAAGTTGAAAAACCTCATATTCATGCATGCTTGGCAAGTTTGAAGAAATGCATGTCATCAACCCAAGTCAAACACGCGTGCTTGTGGTTTGATGAGATCTTCTGAGATGGTACCTAAAAAAAATGGCGGAATTGAGTCAAATGACTGGATTAATTTATAAGAATTCAAATTAAATCCAAATCAAATCGAACCCAACCAAGTAGGTTGATTTTGGTTTTTGGTTTGGGAAAATTGGGTTTTCGTGCTATTTTAAGTTTATTGCATAAAGCAAATTAATTTCATTTTACCATACATGAATTTAGAAACTTAAATGATTCAAACGAAGATAATGAAATTCATTTCACAGTATATATTTACACATGCACTGAACATACAAAATACGTTTTTAAAAAATAGGAACTCAAATTGTAAAAACAGTTTTTAACAAGAATCAAAGTGCCAGTCACCCAAGGGTCGGGCAAAGTTCCTAATGTTACTTAACTGGTGTTCTTTAATTGTATTCTTCAGTCCGGGAGAAAATGTAGGGTGCGTTTGCTGATGTTCCTTTTTTGAACTGATGTTCCTTAATTAGTGTTTTTTACTCTTATTTTAGAGAAGGAGAATGATGTTTTTGATGTTATCTTTTAAAAATAAAAATTACTTGATAATTTGTTTTCAAAACAGTATATAAAAATAAAAATAGTAAAATTGTGTTTGATTGTTTATTTGAAAATGTGAAAAATAATAAAAACTTGGTGGTTGTTTGTCTTAAAATATAGAATTTTTTATAAAAAATTTTCTTCAATTTATTTATACATTTTATCTTCTATTATTATATTTTTAATCAAAATGAAATCAAATTTCATATAGTAATAATAATTTTCAGAAAACCCTCTCATAATTTATTAAGTTTAAGAAATTAAAATAAAATAATAAATGTAGAATTAATTAGCATATAACAAAATAAAAATTCTTACTATAATTATATTTATTATAGAAATTTAAATAGTTCATTTGTGCTAATTATATTTTACAACACAAAATATAAAATACAAAAGAGTACAAAATATTTGCATCCAAAACATGCCCGAGTATCTACATCTATCACTTCAACATGAAGGGCGTTTCCTACAAATAAATTTAAAAAAGGCTATATGATATTTAATAATAATAATAAGATCAGAAACTCAAATATATAACAAATAGAAATTGACATAAACATTATTGAGGGGATAAGGTGGAAGTAATTGAATAAAGAATTAATAAAATAGTAATTGAATAAATAAGATGGTGGGCCAGGCACCAATTTTTTGCCTTATCTTTTTTTATATTGTTCATTGTTCTTCAAAAAGTCAAGAACTCCAATTTGGATTTCTAGAGTTTTCTTTACAAAAGTTAAAAAAAAAATTATTCTCTAATTTTTTACTAATTATCAAAAAATAACTTAACTAAACATGTTTTGTGTTTTTCATTTTTGAAAAATAAAAAACACTCAATAAAAAAGATTACCAAATGCACCCTTAGTATCCTTTCAATTTATTACATATGGAACAAAAAAGGGGGTAGAATAACATTATTTTAAGTAACTATTTTATTTTCACGTATCAATAAAGGTACCACAAATTTGAAGACTTCTGATATATGCAATAAAAATAGATAAAGAAATCACAAAAAATAAAAACATATGAGTCATATGATAGATAAATAGATGAAAAGCCAGATTAAATCATAAAGAAAAAGAACGACTGAGATCTCCTAACTAAAGTCTCTATAAACAGAAATATTGAATTGCTTAAAAGAGATCCAAATATAAATTCTTAGGATAGATTAAATTGATTATAAAAACACTCTTCATACTCAAGATTATATTTCTCCTAGATTTTATTATATTTTTTAAGGAACTAAACACTAATTTGACCTCAGAGTGCCTTTTGCATGTACCGAAGGTTGTTTGAAAGCTTGGAATCTTGAAGATGAAGGACATAATCATCATTGTGAGGTACTGAAGGAAATTTGCTCGTTCGGTCTATATATAACAGTAACTTAGTTCACGTATAATTTTGTAATAAATTTTTTATCAAAATAGTAGGTAAAGAATATATTTTAGTAGGTTAGAATGTCGCTTCTTTCTCCTGATCCATTAATTAACCCCCATATGAACTAATTTCCTGACCTGATTTTGTTTTTTTTTGGACTAATTCATCCAAGCCGACTAATCAAATTATCACTAGATTTTTCTTTTTTAAGATTTATATGGTTTTTTCTATCTTGTGGTGGCCCTATGTTAGAAACTTTGTTGTGAAATTATTGTCGTATGTTCCAAGAGTTTAGTTTGTAAGACAAGTTTTGGAGAAAATTTAAGCTATAAAACAAACGCAAGTGTGAAAAGAGGGCACCCACATATACATACATACATATATATATATATATATATATATAGAGAGAGAGAGAGAGAGTAGTTTTCTGGTTCAGGATCTTAAAGTGCGGGAAAAGTCCGGGAAAATTTTAAAACCGCGACGTTTTAAAGACTTACAACTTGAAGCGCTTAAACCGCATGATTTATGCGTTTTTCCGAACGTTCTCGCACTTCAAAATTCTGGACTGGAATATATATATATATCCTTCGATCCTATTTCCTTCTAGTATCAGAGCCACGGGGAGGATAGTGTAATATAGACAAGAGACTTTGTGTTTAAAGACTTGTATTTTTGTTGAATTTTGTTTGTGTGGTGAGTGTTACCTTTGTGTGCCTTGGTAGTTTTTGGTCATAAGTCCCGATTTGCTTGAAGGGCAGTAAAACCAATTCTTAGCCTCGGATTGTAGCCATACCGACAAGACCAAAACTAGGATATAGGTCTTGACCCATGGACTCTCTGCTCTGTAGAGTATCGTCCTTTTCTAGCTCTTCTTCTGGAAGAACTAGTGATTCAAAGAATGTTGTTAATTCGGAAGAATTTGTTATCGAAGACTTTAATAAAGCAATTGATAATTGGGAATTACCAAAGGTGAATAAAGAAATGATTTATAAAACTAAAAAGCTTGATTTTTTTTAAAATGATTATGTTATAAAAACCGAAGAAAGAGACATAACCCTTTCAAAGCCTTTTGAAACAATTTATTTGTTTTCAGAACAATCTTTAAAGAAATTAAGAGATAAAAATTTTAATTACATTCACATCAGCTTAATACAAGTCGAAATAAATCCCCTCACTAAAGAAGGTCTTAACACTTCTATCCTTGCCGTACTTAGAGATGGTCGATTCATCTCTTTTGATGATTCTTTACTAAATAGTATAGAATCAAGTCTTTGTAAAGGTCTCATTTCATTTAATTGTTATTCAAACATAACAATTTCCTTAAAAGACAAGAACATTTTAAAGAGCATGATTTTACAGATCAAAACCCACAATTATGATATGATTGAGGGATCTATTCATGTTGCCTTAATTTATAAAATTTCTTACAAAACCATGATTTTCGCGTTTAGTACGCAACACAAATTTCAGTCAAAAAGATATGAGACTCTTCTCTTACAGACTGGCCTGTCTAAAGCAAATACTGTTATCTCAAGACCAATCCAATGGAAATATGTCAATCTTCCAGACGAATGAATTCTCGAAGGAGCTACTGCACCAGTGATTCCAAAACAACTTGAACCAAATACAGAGTTGCAAAATGTGACTCAGTATTCTGATGGTAAAATCAAATTGTCCTTTAGGAGATCTACATCTTCAAGATTCTCCGATAAAGATTCTTGTTCGAGTATTCCTTCATTAGAAAGGAAATTTTCAAAAATCCCCTCTGTTATAAATCTCCATTTCCAATCAGTAAAGAGTCAACCTAGATTTTCCACTTCGGATATACATAGTTCTTCAATTCACTCTGTTGACTATACCACTAATGTACCTCACCCAATTTACACCAGCAGTCAACATAAACAAAGACAGGAAGAGAAGGAACTTTCTCCTCCAACTTCTCCTACATTTTCTGTTGTCACCGAAAATGTAATAAATGTGATTGAAAAAGATTTCGAACTAGATAAAACTCTTCTCCATGATGATTTTTATTCTGATTTCAATAAAAAAAAAAGACTATGGTTTTTCAAACATTTTCTAAATCAAAGAAAAGAAATTCAAGAAACATATTATGAATTTGTAAAAACACATAAGATTCATATATTGTTTTTTGATTGGTTTGAGATGTATTCTTCGAACAACAACATTTCTTATCCTTTTAAAGAGTTAAGCCCTATTACTATTAGAAAGAAAATCCCTGAGTGGAATCTTTCTAACAGCAATAGAACCATGGAATTTGAGTATCCACCTCTTAGGAGCTTAAGCCATGGTGAACCTCCTGTTGAGATTAGAGCCTCACCTTATAAAATACCTAAACCAAATGATTCCGATGCAAATTTAAGTAGTATTATTCAACAGAATAATTTCTATAATACTAACTTAAATACAATAGGAAAACAGTTGACTAGGATAGAAAGCCAATTCCATAAGTCAACCATAGTTGTTTCTCATGTTTCGTCAAAATCAGATTCTGACAAAAAGCTTAAGGAACCTATTTTCAAACCTTTTCAGGTTTCGGAAACTAGCCAAAAGCTTGTTCAAAAGTCAAAATCAGATTTTGCTAAAGCCGTTAGAGACCAATTAGATAGAATAGAAGCTTCTTCTTCTTCTTCTTCTTCTAAGGTCCGGATAGCCCCAGATAGTGCTCAATCTAGTAAGATTGGCGTACTAGAATATGACAATGTTTCTATAGCCTCTTTAGAAGTAGAAGCATTCAAAGAAGAACCATATGTTCCTAAAGCCAACAAACTTCATTGGGAATTAGCCCTACCTACTGTCAAGACTCTACCAGATCTAGCAATAGATAATAGACCAAGTGCATTAAACCAATCCCGATTTAATGCTTCTTCTGTCTATGAATGGAATATTGATGGTATGTCTGAATACAACATCTTAGAATTGTTGCAACAGATGACTATGGCAGCTAATGCCTATAAAACTCAGTCGGGAACTTCTGATAGAGCCATAGCAGAAATTCTCGTTGCTGGTTTTATATATATATATATATATATATATATATATATATATATATATATATATATATATATATATATGTATGTATGTATGTATGTATGTATGTATGTATGTATGTATGTATGTATGTATGTGTGTGTGTGTGTGTGTGTGTGTGTATGTATGTATGTATGTATGTATGTTTGTATGTATGTATTGAAATGCACATTACGCAACCCAAGAGGGGGGTGAATTGAGTTTTTAAAAAAAATTATGCGATACAATTCTCATAACAAATTAATCAAATGCCTTAATGGAATAGAAAACAATAAATTCAAAAAAGCATAATAATAAAAGAGTAAGGGATGATAAAAACAAACACACATATTTTTACGTGGTTCGGCAATCCTCGCCTATGTCCACGCCTCCAAGCCAACCAAACTCGAGGATTTCACTATCCAAACCTCCCAAGGCTTCAAGTTCTTACAATTGACTTCCAAGGTGTCAATGAACCTTTAGAATCAAGAGATTATTTCCCCAATCTTTTTACACAAGTGTTTCTCACACTTATACACTCACAGATTTGATAAGAAAAATATGAATACAACAAAAACTCTCTTGAAGAGTGGATATGCAAATAATAGTTAAAAAATAATTCAATCTATGATGATTTGCGTTTTGAAAGCTCAATATATGTTATATGATCTTATATTTGCTTGCATTTGTTCTTAAAATGAAGTTGGAGTTGAGTTTTTATAGTTAAACCCCGAAAACTAGCCGTTATAGACAAATTCCAACAACCAAGTGGTTAGCCGCTTGATTTATCCGGTTAGCCGCTTGTAACAGTGATATTATCGTTAAAATTTGATTTTTACTACAGTACCACTATTCATAAAAAATTACACTTTGACCCACAACTGTCTATAATTCTATTATGGCCTAAAATATCATAAAATTTTATAAATAGGTCCAATTTCATAATTTCTTAATAATAATTGTCTTTCAAAAACTTTCTAAAATTATGCTATGGCCCCAAATATATTATTATTTTTTAAAGAGGTCCTTTTTCAAAATTTAACATAATACCTATATGTTTCAAAGGTCTCAAAACTTTTCACTTTAGTCCAAACTGTTCATAAATTATAGTATGGCCTAAAAATTTCAAATATTTTCAAAAAAGTCCAACTCCGGAATTCAAAATAATACTTATTAAAATCAAAGATTGCAAAACTTTCCATTTAAGTCCAAAATACTCAAAACCACAAAATACTTTATCTTATAAAGATAAAACCTTTTATTTTATGAAAAGTAATTAATTAAATTAATCTCTTGAACTTCTCAAATGATAAATCATGTATCAATTAAATCATATCGGCTTTACAAGAATTTATCGTAATAATTTGTCCGTTGAGTTTTAAGTCTTATTCTTGATTTCGCCGTTATCCGTTGAGTATCTTGAGCTTGATTTCACTTGATTCACTTGCATAAATATTACCCTTAAAAAACTAGTGAAAATGTGAAATACAATATTTATTAAATCACTTAATACACATGTTTGTTATCATCAAAATTACATTATGTATAGCCCTTTAGGCTAACATGTATGTATGTATGTATGTATGTTTGGAGTCATTCTCTAATGCAGGTGCTCTTTTTTTTTCATGTGGACACACTTTTAAACCATAAGATTTAATAGAGTTAGATTTTCATTTTATTAAACCACACAACTTTATAGTGAATTAAAAAAAACTCTATTAAACAACACGGCTTAACATGTGTTTGCATCTAAAAATGAGAGTACCAGCGCTATGGAGTGCAAATATTTGATGTAAATCTTGTTAGATATATAGATATTAAGTGTGATATTGAGTAAATTAACACATTTATTTTCCTTGTCAAATTAGGGCCTAAGAATTTTAACGCGATTTTTAAATGAGTTGTGTTTGGATTAGGATAAATTTGACATTAGATGAACACGACCCGGTGATCCATTTTACTAGCTTTAGTGGAAACTAACTCAACATACATAGTTGACTTTTATTATTACTATTTACTACATATGGAACAGTGATTAACCATGCAATGAATCTTTAATTAATTAGCTGATATTTTTATAAAAAAAGTACTATACATAGAATCAATAAATTAATTAGTTCTTTATTTTTATTAGAAAAGAAATTAAATTACAAACTTTTGAATCTGCCAGATCCACTTAAAAACTAATCACTCGCTCATTTTCTGCAATTCATTCAATAATGTAATTTACTAATGTTGATTTGAATTTTAATCGAATGAGAAACTAAGTTGTATTGCTAAATTATATTTCACATTGGGAAAGCCCAAATAATATTGAATTGCTAGGAGCCGTGCGTACAGAGTAAATTTAGAAGGATTGAGATCTTCTCCTGATCTAAGCACTTCTGATCTTTTATAGATCTTGTGCCACCTGTATTTTAGTATTAATGAATGGTTAAGATTTAACTACTTTTTCTTTTTCATTTATTAATCATCAATCATATTAAATAGCACTTGCTCAGATAAAAATCAGATCAGGAGACGATCCTGATCCAATTTAGAAACTCACGTTGAAAAAATAAATATTTTGTATTTAATTAAAAATGATAAAAAGGCAAAAGACTTGGAAAACGCTGACAAATAAAATGTACAAAAATACTGTATGAACTCATTATTTTTATCAGCGTTCTTTTTAAATTTTCATCTGTTATTGTCTATTAATATTTCAGTAATGTTAGGGATCTCAACATTTAAGTCTCAACTTGAGTTCTAATGCTATATGTTATTTATTTATTAGATGATTATATTCATAATTTGAAATTACTAAATCACCATCTAATGGATGAATGCCACATCAATTAGGACTCAAATTTGGACTTAAATGTTGGGATGTCTAGTATTACTCTATTTCCTATTCCTTCTACCTGACACATAATTTTTTTTTAAAAAAACTTAAATACAGACGGCATAGTTACCTATCACATATTTTAACACTAGGAAACCCAATCAAGTCTTTGAAAAATTATACTTAGTGATATACACTAAGTAGTTGCATAATATTATAGCTGAAATGGAACGAAGAGGAATTGTTGTTTCCTTTGTTTTTATTTCTCTAGTTTTATTATAGAAAGAAAATGGACCTAAGTGTTGGCAGAATTATTATACCTTATCATTTCATGTATATTTGATAAAATCTATAGAGACTTATAATTAGTTTATTAATTATTGTTTAACAATAATATAATTCATGTAAAGATGTCTACTAACTTTTTTATTTGATTTTTATGAACTAAGATGAAAATTGAAAAGAGATTTTGTGTCTCCGTATAGTTAAGAGAAACAAATAAAGCAAAGTTCTTTTAATGGGCCAAAAGCTAAAAGATTTATTTGGTATTTCATTAACTTCTTTCGTATTAGGCCAAAAATTCATAGTTCAAGCTTTTAATAATAATAATGCAATTTGATATGGATAAGTTGTTTTACTATTTGCACACTTAAAATGATTTTCATTTTGAGATTTAAGATAGGTGGGATTGATTAGGATCCTCTTTTTATCTTATCTTTTCGCTAGTAAAATTCACTCAAGTGATTCATGATTAATAAATTAAAATGCAAATATAGTTAAACCTTATTCATACATTAGCACTAAAGACAAGTGGCTCAATATTTTTAAAAACTTGGAATAGTTTAGATAGAGAAGATTCAATCCAGTTGGGTTATGGAAAGGATTGGAGAGTATGAGTGAGAGAGATAAAAGTTGAATCTTCAATCTCTATTCTCAATAAAAATAAAAGTAAACTTTATGGGTATTGACAAAAATTTAGTATTAAACCAATTGATTGTGTCAAAAATTAGCAAAAAAAAAAATATTACCATCTTCGAGAGATCACCATTCAATCATTGCAGCAAAATCAACTTGAAAACATGAGACCAAACATAGCTATTGACAGATCAAATCCAATTAAATGATTTACTATAAATCCCTCTTGTTGTCTTTGAAAATTCAACAATATAAAATTATCTTAGAAATTCTTAAAATAAAAGAGAGAAAAGAAGTGAAAAAGATTAAAAAGAAAAAAGAAAAGCAACGCGAGGAGAGGGACCGACAAGAAGAGAGAGAAAGTAACTTTCAAATTAAGGCTTATATGTTGAAAATTCGAAACCTATGATTTTTTTTTAAAATTTTGAAGAACAATATGGACTGTTGTGTAATTGATCCAAAATTGTGGCAGGGTGCAACGAAGGCAAGAAATTTTATCCAGTAGTCTTCAATGTAATTATTGAAAAAGAAAAAAGAAAATTGACTGACTAGGAAAAATGATAAATTCTTTGCAGTTGAGCCGAGGAAATATTCTTTCAACTTCTGCTTAATTGACTTTGACTAAATCAAACGGTTCTTATGTTGGCCCGTTGTCGAAGTAAGATTATTCAAAGACAGAAAGAACTGAGAAGCAGAGTCGACCAATTAATAACAACGCCGCGTCATCATTTACATGTACTTCTGCTTTTCTATTTTTTTCACTTGTAAATGTTTTTCTCCTCATCGTCTCTCACGATTCATGAAGTCTTTTTCCAAAAGAGAAAAGCGTGTATACAGCCGGCCATCATCTCAGCATTTGAGCAGGTTAAGTGGATTTCACTATAGAGCTCACTAAAGAGTAAACTTATTTCTTTTTAAATAAAAAATAGTGGTATCATCAATTATTTTAATGACTTTTGCCTATCATCATGTTATACAATTTTTGTTGTTCGGACTTTGATCAGTGCTGTTTGTAAAAGGCACATGTAAAGTACGTTTACTCGTAAATTTTAGGATAGTATTTATTACGTTTCCAAAAATATTGTTAACTTTGGATGTTTAAGGCAAAATGAAGTTGTTTTTTGCGATCACTCTAAAATAATGCAAATAATGGTATGATGTGCCCCAAAATGGCAAGAATTAATCATATGATATGATTACTAGCACAATTATTTTCTTCAAATTGCTTGGTGTTGTTCGTT
Source organism: Citrus trifoliata (assembly GCA_018350135.1). Taxonomy (NCBI): domain Eukaryota; kingdom Viridiplantae; phylum Streptophyta; class Magnoliopsida; order Sapindales; family Rutaceae; genus Citrus; species Citrus trifoliata. The sequence continues at coordinate 1,414,512 of CM031385.1, forward strand.
TTCTACTAAGTTCCACTTTAATTGCAACTACACTTTCTCATCACTTCACCTCCGGCCATCGCCGCCACCACCGCCACCATTATCACCACTTCTATATCATGTCCAACATTCATGCTATGCATAAGCTGCCGTGTTTTGGCCCTAAAAGCTTTGCAGTTTCATCATAGGCAGTGCCACGTTGGGACTAGGGAGGGCTCAAGCCCCCCCTAACTTTTCAAAATTTACAAATTTAATTTAATATTTGTCTCATTTATCATAAAAGTCCCTATTAAAATTAAAAAATAATCAAAATATTAAGCATTTATCTTTTACTTACAACCCACAAAAGAAATTGTTATTTTGAGATTCGTTGCCCGCTAACTTTCCTCACACAAAAAAATAGAAATTATTTTATCTTATTGAGTTTATCAAAATGATTTTTTTTCAATGAATCTTATGACATTTAAAATCAATTTGATGTTTACATTACATAAGTGAGTTCTAATAACAAATTTTTAAAACTGAAAGAGATTGATAGGCTAATAAGAAAAATAGTTGATAATAAAAAAGATAAATTGTATTCATTAATTTGTTTATTGATAACATTAGCATTGAATTTACTAGTTGCATGACTACAGTAGTAAAAGATATTTTTAACTACTAATTTTGTGAAAAATCGTCTGTGGAATCAAATTAGAGATTAATCATTGAGTAATATTATTATTACACTTGTAGAAAAAGATTTTTTTGTATTCTTGATGATAAATTTATTTTTTTAACGTTTTTAACATATGAAAACACGTCGAGATAAATTATAAATGTATTGAATATATTAGTGAATTTTTATTTTTGATACTTGTTATTTATTGACTTTTTAAACTACAATATTATTTAAACTTAGCCCCAGCTAAGTTTAATTTCTGGCACCGCCACTGGGTTTCATCATTTTCTATTATTCAGCACTAGCTAGCTAGAGGTATAGTTTTCTGGTTTGTTATTATCTTTTAACTTAACTTTTTTGAGTTTTCATTTGATTGTTTGTTCAATGAAATCCTACTGTATGATGCTCCCTGGATAAAGCTCTCGCAAGCACTGCAACAAACATCACCGTTCTCTTGAAGAATCAAGAAATGCTGGTGACTAAAATGTTTCAGTTTCTTTCTTTCCACCAATTGTACCTTGGTGATAACACAGCGCACATGAGACGAGTACTCACAATTAGCTCAGTAGTAGTAGGAATGTTTTGGGTTCCTTTCTTTCTTACAGGCGTCACAGGAAAATAGAGTTGATTTATCTGCACTAAGTGTTTCAGTGAGAACGAGTGGATGTTCATGATGCTCATATACAACAGTTGGTGGTAGTGAGACTGGATCACCACACTGGATGTGGTAGTTGATCTCACACTTAACACAATATCCAAACCACATGCTTCTCAGTTACCTTTGCTGCAATATCCAAACCACATGCTTTGTACTTAATGTAACATATGTGAATTAAATAAATGAATAAAAATGAGGCAGTTAAAAGTTAGAATTAGTAAAAGAAAAGAGCTGGAAAACAGAGATACACGTGTGAGAGAGTGAGAGAGAAGCAGCCAAACCGACCCAACTACAGACCCGAACACCCGACCCGTTTGACCCGAAATCAACCCGGCCATATCTCCCATTTTCGGCCACCGTTTCGGCCGAGCAAGGTACCAAATGGAAGCTTAGAATCTTCCCGTTGTTTGTCGTCCATCATCGCCGCCGAAAACCAACCGGAACTCCGGCGATCGAAGCTTGAAAATCCGCGGCTCCGCCCATTTTCGTCGCCATCGATTCTACCGGTTTTTGGTGACGCAACCGGCTAGGTTTTGTTCCTCACCCTATCCTATGCCATTTCTGACTATCCACTGCCGCCGGGGACATCGTTTTGCTGTTGATCGGCCGTTGAAAGACTTATGACTTTGGGAGCTCGATTCGGAGCCATCGCCGCGCGTGAAAGGTCACCACTGCCACCGTTGGACTCAGTGTGGCCAGAAATTTCTGACTTGAGCTTCCCGTCCAGCGTTGACTAAATTCCAATGACCGTTGCCCGGCAAGGGCATTTTGGTAATTTCACACTATGAGGGCAATTTTGTAATTCTGAGCATGTGGATATTTTAGTAATTCCTGGAATTGAGGATTTGGTGTAATTACAATTCCAAGGGTAATTCGGTGATTTACGATTTAGTATTTTAATGATTTACGTACTCGAGGGTATTTTACTAATTTTATCGACACGGGAGTTGTAAATTTATGGTTAGATATTCGTTTCCAGTTTATTGTATAAATTTAGTCGTAATTCCGATTTACGGAAAATAATTTTGTCATTTTTTTTATTTAGGAGGATCCGCAAGCGAACCGGTCTGCGGACATAAACGATAACCGAGCGTGAACACTAGCATTGTGAGTGGAATATACAAAACATATTTTCATAGTTAATTATGATAATAAAGCATGTGTGCGAAATAAGTATTTTAAATATTCTAATTTAATGATTTCCTTTAAATAAATTTTATTTATGCAATGATATTTTATTAAAATATTTTATCAATGGTTTTGTGTATCGACTTTGAATGAAATATGATAGTATTTTAAATATGAGAAAAGTGGATTTAGATAAGATAATGAAAAAGAATATATGATTTAAAGTATGATTAGAATATACATGAATATGAGTATAGAGATTGTTTTTAAAATCATTGGACAGTACCCTTTCCTCCAGATACAGTGATACAGATGAGATGAGATGAGATGAGAGGCCTTTGGGGTCCGTCTGAACACACATAGAGGATTTGGGGCGTGTGTTTGGGCGCTTTTACCTTTTGGGGGCATATGCATGCGGTATAATAATTACAGAGATACATATATGAGATGCAGACATATTTTGAGATACAAATGATACATATGATACGAATGAGATACAGGCCTTTAGGGCCCGTTTGAGTACCCATAGAGGTTTTGGGCCGTATCCTTGGGTGCTTTTATCCTTTGGGGACTAGATTATGCATGCACAAATATGATGAGATATGAGATGATATTTCCCTATCTATCCGTGTAGTTACAGGGCGTGACGGTACCCAGATAGTACGTCATTGACCGTCCGTTGAGGTCCGGATATGACGAGATTATTTTCCTAGGTACTTGTTTAATGATGATTTTCATTCTTGTGTATTCTATATGATATTGTGACATGATTTCCATGATTATTATGTATGATCATTATACATGCTTTTCATGGTTAGTAATCTGGTTTAAATGTTAAATGATTTATTACTGGTTTCTCGCTTATGGTTTGATGAAATCGTGTTTTGAAATGATATGATTATTTCTTTTAAAGTAAGAATTAATTTTTAAAAACTATTATCCACTCACTGAGTTTTATACTCACCCCGTTTTTATTATATTTTCCCCCCATCAGGAGGTTGTAGGTACACCAGATCGACCCAGCGATTGTAAATATATTTTGAATCTTGGTGACGTGATGGTGTTAGAGATATAAATGATTTTTGTTAGGACATCTTGATTATCTTGTTATTTTGGGAATGTATAATTTTGTTATATTATTTTTTTGGGATTAAGAAAAAATTGAGATATTAAAATTAATTATAATTTTATCTTTTGAGACTCTGGAGATATCTTGAGTGAAACTCAGCGTTTTGGTTGAGAATGTTGAACGTTGGAGTTTGTTGTATATTGAATTATATTAGGAGTGTTTACTTTACATATTTATAGATTGGGAGTGTTATATATATAAAAGAGATTTTGCCGAATTTTCGATAGAATCTTTACTAATAGAATTATTATCAAGTCCGTTTTGATGAGACTAGATTGACTCGTCTGGGGGCGGTGCGGGTGGTTTCACTTAATGGTTGGTGTAATACCCCACACCCATTTTTTTGACCCTTTTGACCACCTGTATATTTAAAGAGAGAGAGCGTGGGAATGAGAGAGAGGAGTACCAGAGAGCGAGAGAGATTTCGGATCCGTTTGACCCTTTTAAACCCGACCCGGACCCGCGACTTTGAACGGCCGGTTCTCCCATTTCCGGCCACCTTACCGGCCGTGCTTGGTACCGATTCGAAGCTTGGAAGACGACTGTCGCATCCCCGCTGTTGTCGTTGCCGGAAACTGGCCAGAACGCCGGCGATCGAGCTCGGAAATTTGCGGCCAAGACCCATTTTTGCCGCCGTTGATTCCGCCGGATTTTTGGAACGCCACCACTTGGAACTGGTTCCTCCCATCCCCAGCAACATTTCCCCACCAGCCACGACCACCGGGGACGCCGGGAAATCGCCGAACGATCACCGGAAAGTTTCGGATCTTTGGAGCTTCGATCCACCGTAGCCGCCGCGCGTGGGAGGACACTGCCAGCACCATTGGACTCGCCGAGGCCGGAACTAGCAGACCTAAGCTCCCTGTCGTCGTCGACTGAAATCTGGTCACCGTTGACTGGCGAGGGGCAATTCGGTAAATTCATGGACTTTTGGGGGTGATTGTGTAATTTTATGTAAATAATGGATATTTTGGTAATTTTGGGGGCTGTGAAGTAATTTGTGATTTCGAGGGTAATTCGGTAATTTAACTCGTTAAGGACATTTCGGTAATTTTACGAACCGAGGGTAATTTCGTAATGTCGGACAATGTGGTTAATTTATGTAATCTGAATTGAGGACAATTTGGTAATTGGCGATTATGAGGATAATTTGGTAAAATAATGACGTTTGCGGATAAGTCGGTAAAATATTGATGTTGGGGGTATTTTGGTAATTTTAGCTTGTAGGGGCATTTTGGTAATTTTGTAAATGTGGGCATCGTGTATCGTTAATAGATATTTATTTCGAGAGTTATTATATTAATTGGTTTTTACGGAGAATAATTATGGTGTTTTCTATGATTAGGAGGGTCCGCATCCGCGAACGAGAATCAACCCGCGGACGTTGTTGATACCGAGTTTAGACATCATCACTGTGAGTGGAATATACAAAATCTATTTTAAGAGTATATGCTGATTTTATAATACAGTGTAGTATGTTTTGATATATAAGTATTTAATGCTTTGATTTAATGATTTTTCAGAAAGTTGATTTTTATTTATGAGTGTTATTATTATTGAGAATGAGTTTGAGTAATGATTTTATTATCGTTTTTGAGTAAAAGCATGGTATTAGAATTGAGCAGATTTGAGATATGTTGAATAGAAAGAAAAAAAGATTTCAGATGAGATTATATGTTTATGTATATGTTATTTTTGAAATCATTAGACAATACTCTTCCCCCCAGATACAGAGAAACAGATAATATGAGATGAGAAAAGAGATACAGATAAGATGAGAAAGAGGCCTTTGGGGCCGTCTGAGCACACATAGAGGTTTTGGGCCGTGTGTTTGGATACTTTTGCCTTTTGGGGGCTTATGCATGCACAGATGAGATGGTCTCTATCTATCCGTTGTCGTTCCGGGGCGTGACGTTACCCAGATAGTGCGTCATTGCCCGTCTGACGAGGTCCGGATATGATCAGATTATCCCCTAGGTACTTATTTGATGATAGTTTTCGATATTCAGTATTTGATATGATGAGTATTATGATTCCGTCGATTTTATGCAGATTTCTATAATATAGTATTTAAATGAATTGATTTGAATTAAATGAGTTTATGCAAGTTCTTATGATATTTTGAGAAATTAATTGAGAATTTATTTGAGAATTTGAAAGTGATTTGAGAAAGATTAAATCATTTTAATTAATTTATTACATTGTCAGCATCTATTATCTACTCACTGAGTTTTATACTCACCTCTCTTTTATTATATTTTTTATTTTTCCCCCCACAGGAGATTTACAGGTATATCAGTCAACCTAGTAACGAACGTTAGTTTGATTTTGTGGTCACGTGATGGTGCTAGAAGTCGCATATTTCATTATTATTATATTTGAGATATTTGTGAGTTGTGTTTAATTATTATTTTATGTTCTTAAGGATAATCGTTGTATTTTACTATTCGGATGATGTGGGTGATATTTGATATGTTGATGTGAGAAGTTGGTTATTGAGGATGGTTGAATATTGAATTATTTTGGGAGTGTTATTTTGTAATGTGCAGGATTGGATATGTTTTATTTTTAAGGGATACTGCCGAAATTTTTATATACTAGTTTCGATTTTACGAGTTTAGATAGACTCGCCCTGGGGAGTGCAGGGCGGATCGTTTCAGTTAGCTTCGATGATATTGCACATTCAGGATGCAAGACGATCTTGAAATAATCACAATCGTACCCGCAGCTCTTAATTTGGAAGCCACATGCATTGCACGAACTGTCGAACCGATAGGATCCATGCATGGTCGACAGTGTCAATTTTTGAAGTGGATCAAAAGGGTGATCAATTTCTTGCTTCAATTCACAACATGATTGATGGATATAAAATTCACAGTAGTAGATGTGAGAGTTTATTTGTTTATTATTTTCATTAATTTTAGATTTTGGGTTGGATTTCAACTTTTATAAGTCCGGGCAAATTCTAGGAAACATCCCGCTGGACTTCACGTCCCAGCATATATTTTAGATTGAATCCTCTGCAATTAAGGGAGGAAAAATGCTTTCAGCTTATAACTTCTGCTTAATTAACCTTGAATGATCAAAGTCAATTCACTGTGATCCTTGACTTCAATGTTACCGCGTTGTCGCCTTGTCGTGGCAAGACTATTCAAAGATAGAAACTAAATGAAGCAAGTTATCAATTGATAACAATATTGGCTGTCAAAGTTTTACTTTTCTATTTTTTGACTTGTCAATGTTTCTTTGTTTCCTCTTGGTTCTCATTTCATGATTCATTCTAACCATTTTGCCTATGATTACGATATATAATTTCTTAAAGTGTTTATCCAAATAGCTATTGCAATGGCTTTTGCTAGATTGTTCTTCATATTCTTTTTATTTCAGCTTCCATATTTTTTACATTTAGCCATCGCTCAAAACAATGGAACTGTGCCTGTGGGCGCAACTCTCACAGCAGGTACTAATAGCTCTCCGTGGCTTTCTCCTTCTGGTGATTTTGCATTTGGATTTCACCAGCTTGACGAAGAAAACAACACCAATGATCTCTTCTTGCTTTCAATATTTTACAACAAAATACCTGAAAAAACTGTTGTCTGGTACACAGATAATAAAGATAAAAATCCTGCTGTCCCAAGAGGATCACAAATAAAGCTTACTGCTGATCAAGGGCTAGTGCTTAATGATCCTCAAGGCAAACAAGTTTGGAGCTCTAAAATTGATATTGGTACAGTCGCTGTTGGCCATATGAATGATACAGGCAATTTTGTGCTTGCAAGCAGCAGCTCTGGCAGGTTATGGGACAGCTTCAGCAATCCTACGGATACATTGCTGCTAGGGCAAATGATGGAGACTGAACAAGGACTTTTTTCTCGAAAATCGGAGAACAATTTCTCCCGAGGACGGTTCCAATTTCGCTTGCTTGAAGATGGTAATCTTGTTCTCAATATTGCAAATTTGGCTACTGGTTTTGCTTATGATGCTTACTACATTAGTGGTACTTATGATCCTGCAAACTCATCAAATTCTGGTTACCGAGTGATGTTCAATGAGTCTGGTTACATGTACATATTGAGAAGAAATGGCGGGAGGTTTGATCTCACAACAGAAAGAGTAGTCCCAGCAGCAGACTTTTACTACAGAGCAACTCTCAATTTTGATGGCGTTTTCGCGCAATATTTTTATCCAAAGAATGGTAATGGAAACTGGTCTGTTGCCTGGTCTGAGCCTGAAAATATTTGTGTTAATATTAGAGGAGGCTTGGGAAGTGGTGCTTGTGGATATAACAGTATATGCTCCTTAGATAGTGACCGAAGGCCAAAGTGTGCATGCCCGAAAGGGTATTCTTTACTTGATGAGAATGACAGGTACGGAAGCTGCAAGCCAGATTTTGAATTGAGCTGCTGGGGAGGAGGGCAGGGTTATAACAAAGAATTATTTGATTTTCATGAGCTTAAAAATATAAATTGGCCTCAGTCAGACTTCGAGCGTTTCAAGCCCTATAATGAAGTGCAGTGCAAAAACTCTTGCTTGAGTGATTGTTTCTGTGCTGCGGTCATTTTTGAAGACGGTAGCTGCTGGTTCAAGAAGCTGCCTCTCTCCAATGGCATGACAGATAGCCGTATTGCTAGCAAAGCTTTTATAAAATATAAGAATAAAGGTGATGATCCTCCATCAGTCCCTCGTCTTCCGGATCCTGAAGACAAGAAAAAAAGTAAGATGATGAATGCCACAGGATCAGTACTCTTAGGAAGCTCCGTGTTTGTGAATTTTGCGCTGGTTTGTGCATTTGTTCTTGGTTTTTTCTTCATCTATAAGAAGAAATGGATAAGAAACAGTCCAGGCGATGGCACCATTGAAACAAATTTGCGTTGTTTTAGCTACAAAGAGCTTGAGGAAGCTACAGATAACTTCAAGGAAGAAGTCGGCAGAGGATCTTTTGGTATTGTTTACAAAGGTGTAATTCAAACAACAAGAACAAGTACCACTGCAGTTGCAGTCAAGAAATTGGATAGAGTGTTTCAAGATGGTGAAAAAGAATTCAAGAATGAAGTCGTCGTGATTGGCCAGACTCATCACAAGAATCTTGTTAGGTTGCTGGGGTTCTGTGATGAAGGGCAGAACAGGTTGTTGGTGTATGAGTTCTTGAATAATGGAACATTAGCAAGTTTCCTTTTCGGAAACTTGAAGCCTAGTTGGAACCTGAGAACTAACATTGCATTTCAGATTGCAAGAGGGCTTCTGTACCTACATGAAGATTGCAGAGCTCAGATCATCCATTGTGATATAAAGCCTCAGAACATATTGCTTGATGATTACTACAATGCTCGGATATCGGACTTTGGTTTGGCAAAGCTTTTGACATTGAATCAGAGCAAAACTATTAAGACGGCTATAAGAGGAACAAAAGGGTATGTAGCTCCTGAATGGTTTAGGAACTCAAAAATCACAGCAAAGGTTGATGTGTACAGCTTTGGTGTTTTGTTGCTAGAAATCATTTCCTGCAGGAAAAGTTTTGATATTGAAATGGGTGAAGAGTATGAAATTTTAACAGATTGGGCTTTTGATTGCTATAGAAATGGGAAATTGAATGTTTTGGTTGGGGAAGACAAGGAAGCCATGAATGATATAGAATGTTTAGGGAAGCTTGTGATGGTTTCCATTTGGTGCATTCAAGAGGATCCATCTCTTAGACCAACAATGAAGAAAGTTTTACAGATGCTTGAAGGAGTTGTTGAAGTGAGTGTTCCCCCAAATCCATATCCATTTAGTATCTCAATGGGCTGATATTGATTTCTGGCTAGGAGTTTATTCAATTTATATTTATTTATTATTAATTGTGATGTCCTATTTGCTTTCTTTTTTTTCAAAGTTAGGCAACTTAATAAATAAATTAATCGCCTTTAATATTGATTGGAAAATTAAGATTCTAAGTTCTATCATTGCATTTCTTTTAACTCCGACGGAGAGGAAAATTGCCTAGTAATCCTAATCTAAGAAGATGGTATTAAAAAAATAACAAAGTAGTAAAATTGACTGGTTTAATTTATAAGAATTCAAATTAAATTCAAATCAAGTCGAACCCAACTAAGTCGGTTTGATTTTGGTTTTTGTTTTGGGACAATTAGGTTTCTGCTATTTTAAATTTATTAAATATAGCAAATTAATTTCATTTTATCATACATGAATTTAGAAACTTGATTGATTCAAACGAAGATAATGAATTTCATTTCACAATAAATATTCTCACATACACCGAACATACAAATTTTAAAATACGTATTTTAAAAAATAGGAACTCAAATTGTAAAAACAATTTTTAACAAGAATCAAAGTGTTAGTCACCCAAGGATCGGGCGAAAGACTATGCCTCTCTAATTGTATTCTTCAGTCTCGAGAGACGAAAGTTTGGCATCCTTTCAATTTAAAAATAGAATAAAGAAGGGGTAGAATAAGATTATTTTAAGTGAATATTTTATTTTCTCTATGCAATTATCATAAATTTGCCCACTTATACCGTGCCACGTATTAGAAAAGCACCACAGATTTGAAGACTCCAGATGCATGCAATAAAAATAGATAAAGAAATCACAAAAAATAAAAGCATATGAGTCACATGGTAGGTAAATAAATAGAAAAGCCAGATTAAATCAAAAAGAAAAAGAACTCAAAAAGAAAAAAAAATGATTGAGATCTCCTAACTGAAGTCTCTATAAATGAAAATATTGAATTATTTTAAAGAAAACCCCACATAAATTCTCAGGATAGATTTAACCGATTCTAAAAACATTCACAATACTCAAGAATATATTTTCTCCTTGATTTTCTTGTATTTTCTAGGAAACTAAACACTGATTTAATCTTTGGAGTGTCTTTTGCAAGTATCGGATGGTTGTTTGAAAGCTTGAAGATGAAGGATATAATCGTCATTATCAGGTATTGAAGGAAATTTGCTCCTTTAGTCTATATATTATAGTAACTTAAGTCACATATAATTTAGTAATAATTTTTTTATCAAAATAATAGGTATAGAAAATATTTTAATAGGTTGGAATATCTCTTCTTTCTCATTATCCATTAATTAACCCCACATGAACTAATTTCCTTACCTGATATTTTTTTTGACTAATTTATCCAAGCCAGCTAATCAATTTTTTGACTCATTCATCCAAGCCTGCTAGTCAAATTATCACTAGAATTTTTTTTTCCGATTTATATGTTTTTTTCTATCTTGTGGTGTGCCCTATGTTAGAAACTTTGTTGTGAAATTATTGTCCTATATTGCAAGAGTTAAGCTTATGGGACAAGTTTTGGAGAAAATTTATGCTGTAAGACAAATACATGTGTGAAAGTGGGCGCCTGTATGAGAAGAAGGAATATATATATATATATAGGGTTCTACACACTCTCATTTTTTTCCATGAGTAAATATTTCTAAATCATAAGATTTAATTGAGTCAAATTTTAATTTTATTAAAACGCATTAGTTTATAGTGCATTAAAAAATAACTCTTTTAAACCGCACAGCTTAACATGTGTCCGTATTTAAAAAAAAAAGGCGCTTATAAATATTTGATGTAAATCTTGTTAAATATAAAGGTATTAAGTAAATTATTGAATAAACATATTTATTTTTCATGTCAGATTAGGTCTGGATATTTTGACATGATTATAAAATGAGTCATGAATCAATCCTAATTTAACACTACACAAACACAACCCAGCGACCAATTTTACTAACTCTAATGAAAACTAATCCAACGGATATGGTTGACTTTAATTATTATTACTTATTGCATGTGGAAAAATATTTAACCATGCAATGAATTTTTTATTAATTAGCTGATAATTTTTATGGAAAAACATTATAAATAAAATCAATAATTTTTATAGAAAAATATTATAAATAAAATCAATAAATTAATCAGTTCATTATTATTATTAAAAAAGAAATTACATTGCAAACTTTTGATATGCCAGTTCCACTTAAAAAGTAATCACTTGCTCATTCTCTGCAATTCATTCAATAACGTAATTTACTGATGTTGATTTGAATTTTAATCGAATGAGAAATTATATTGTATTGCGAATCATATTTCACATTGGGAAAGCCCAAGTCAAAGTCTGAGAAATAATATTGAATTGCAGCCATTGGTACAGATTATATTTGGAAACTCGCACTGAAAAAATAGATATTTTGTATTTAATAAAAAATGAAAAAAAGACAAAAGACTTGGAAAACGCTGAGTTGCTGACAGATAAAATGTACAAAAATAATGTATGAACTCATTATTTTTATCAGCATTTTTTTAAATTTTTCATCTGTTATTATCTTATTAATAGTTTCCTATTCCTTCTATCTGGCACATATTTTTTTTCAAAAAAAAAAAAAATAGACGGCATAGTTACCTAGCACATATATTAACACTGAGCAGGCACATAATATTATAGCTGAAATGGGAAACCCTAGTCAAGTCTTTGAAAAATTATATCTGGCGATATACACTGAGCAGGTACATAATATTATAACTGAATTGGGAAACGAAGAGGAGTTGTTGTTTCCGTAGAATTATTTACACCTTTTCATTTCATGTATATTTAATAAAATCTATAGAGACTTATGTGAGTTTATTAATTATTGTTTAAAAATGATATAATTCATGTAAAGGTTTCTAATAACTTATTGATTTGATTTGTACGAACTAAAATGAAAATTGAGAAGAGATTTTGTGTCTTCTTTTTTTGGCTTAAGAGAAACAAGTAAAGCAAAGTTTTTTTTTTTTAATTGGCCAAAATTTAAAAGATTTATTCAGTGTTTAATTAAGTTATTTTCATATTAGGCCAAAATTCATAGTTCGAGCTTTTAGTAATAATAAGAGATGGATAAATTGTTTTAGCGTTCGCACTTGTTCAATCAAATTTAAATATAGTTTTACCACTTTTAAGAATCTTTATTTTGAAATTTAAGGTAGTTGGAATGGATTAGGTTCCTCTTTTTATCTATCTTTTCTTTAGTTAAAATTCACTTCAGTGATTTTAAAAAGTGTACGAAATAAAATTTAATTTTTTATAATTAGTGTATGAGTGTGCAAAGTAGTAGAGTGTCCAAAGTAATATTTAGAGTGTAAATAGCCCCACTCATTAAAATGTAAACGTAATTAAGTTTTAATCATATATTAGTACTAAACGACAGGTGGCACAAAATCTCCAAAAATTTTGAATAGTTTAGATGGAGAGGATCTTAATCCAGTTGAGTTATGGAAAGGATTAAAGAGTAATAAAAGTTGAATATTTAATCTCTATTCTCAATAAAAGTAAAAATAATTTTTTATGGGCATTGACAAAAATTGATTATTAAACCAATTGATTGTGTGAAAAATTAGCCAAAAAAGCTTACCATCTTTAGGAGATCACCATCCAATCATGCAGCATAATCAACTTGAAAACATGAGACCAAACACAGCCAATGACAGATTAAATCCAATTGAATGATTTACTACAAATCCCTTTTATTGTCTTTGACAATTTAGCAAAATAAAATCATCTTAGAAATTCTAAGAAAAAGTAAAAGAGAGAGAAGAAGTCAAAAAGATTAAAAAGGGCAAAAAGGAAAAGCAACTCGGAGGAGAGGGATCGATAAGAAGAGGGAAAAGAAATTTCCAAAATAGGGCTTATATGTTGAAAATTCGAAACCTATAATTTTATTTTAATTTTCGAGAAAAATATGGACTGTTGTGTAATTTATCCAAAATTGTGGCAGGGTGCAATCAATGTAAGAAATTTTTATCGAGAACTATTTAATTTAATTTTATTAAAAAAAATTTGACTAACTAGGAAAAATGATAAATTGGTTGCAGTGAAGGCGAGGAAATATTCTTGGGGAAAGGATAAACACACCACCAATATTTAGGTAAAGGGATAAAAATCTTCCCAACGTTTAAAAAAAGACATTTACACTCTAATTTATTATAATTGTACTATTATACCCTTCTAGCATATAAAAAAATATTAGATTATCTAATTTGTCTATATATTATTAATAAAATTATAAATAGACAAGTTGGATATTGTAAAAAAAATTATAAATATACCCTCATTGTCCAATTCCTCTATTTAAATTTTTATCAATAATCAATTTAAAAAAATTTATACACCTGAAAAAATTGTAAATAAATTATAATTTATTTAAACTTTAAACTTGTATATTTAGCGATTCTTCACATGTCAATCATTTAAACTTGTATATTTATAACTAATTTTCTATGTTATTTATTATGGTATTAATAACCAATTTTACTTTTAAAATTATAATTTATTTATGATTTTTTTAAGTGTGTAGATGTCTTTTTTAAAAATTAGTTATTGATAAAAATTTAAATAGAATAATGAGGTAATGAGGGTATATTTATAATTTTATTAACAATATATAGATAAATTGGATAATTTAATAATTTTTTTATATTCTTAAGAGTATAATGGTAAAATTAAAATAAATTGAGGTGTAAATATCTTTTTTGAAACGTTAGCAGATTTTTATCCTTTTGTCGAGGGAGTATTTGTCCTTTTCCTAATATTCTTTCAACTTCTGCTCATTTGACTTCGACTAAATCAAACCGTTCTTATGTTGGCTCATTGTCAAAGTAAGATTATTCAAATTTCAAAAGATAGAAAGAACTGAGAAGCAAAGTCGACCAATTAATAACAACGCCGCGTCATCATTTACAGGTACTTTTGCTTTTCTATTTTTTGACTTGCAAATGTTTTTTCCCTCATCATCTCTCACGATTCATGAAGTCTTTTTCCAAAAAGAGAAAAACTCGTAATTTTACGGCCATGTTTTGGCCGTAAAAGCTTTGCAATTTCATCATTTTCTGTTGTTCACCACTAGCTAGCTAGAGGTATAGTTTTATGGTTTGTACTGATCTTTGAACTTGAACTTTTTTGAGTTTTCATTTGATTGTTTGTCCAATAAAATCCTGCATTAATGGATGATTTATGACATCCATTAGGAAATTTTTTGCCTTGGTTTTTTCTGCACATGCAAATGGGATTCAAGTTGTTCAACTCTTTAGTGTGAAGTTTAAGCATTCTTTAAAATCACCACCACCAGCTAAAAACACAATCTCTTCGCACATGTATGTTGCCTCCTAGATTGGACTTTTACTTCCATCGTCGTCACCATTGCCAAGAACAGCATTTTCCTCAGAAATAACATTCATTTTTATCTTGAACTTCACCATTTGAAACCAATACCTCTCCCCCATGGCTCAAATGAAAAGAACACCAACACTTTTGTTTTTCTCGTTCTCACTCTTGTTAACATGTCAAACATTTTCTCACTCTCTCTTGATGGAGAAGCACTTCTTTCTCTCATCTCAGCAGCTGGACCTTCTGCAAAAGCATCATCATCAATTGACAAAAAGAAAAAAAATAAAAAATATATATATATATACATGCGTTTATTTATTTATTTTATAATGACTAGCTTGCTTTCTTTTTTTCTTTTTAATTTAAAAAGAAAGGTAACTCTATACATAAACTAATTGAATTTAATGATTAATTTGTGAATTAAATTCTATCATTACATTTATTCTAAATCATAAGGAGAGAAAGCTCGTTACAAGTTATTATCGATTACGAAAAAGTTGTTACATGCCTAGTAAATTCGAGATCTCAAAACAATCTAGCTCCAGCATTCGTCAAAATCAACTCCAGAGCATCACTTACAACCGCTGCCTCTGTTCTGGATTTCTCCGGATGATAAGTAGATATTACCTGCTGTGCTTGCTTCTTCAGTTCCTCTAGTTTTGCCATCTGTTCATCAATCACTCCAGTGGCTGCAGCCATGTCCTCATGGATCCTGTATAGCTTACTCTTCTCGTAACGTTTTGCACGATCAATTCTGCAGCGAGCGTCAACGATTCTCTTCAAACGATTAAAGGCAAAATAAATTTCAAGCCCTCCACGCTGCACAACTTTGAGATGGTACCACCAATTGAACATTAGTTCATCCGTGATGTCCTTAATCTGAGTGTTGCACATGCTCTGAAGAACCTCACATAATGTGACAAGGAAACCTGTCATTACATTTTGGCTTAAAGCACAATTGGCACCAATGTCGCCATATTTAGCAATCAATTTTTCGAGTACTGGAGCCAAGTTCCTAGATACTTTGTAATCACCAACGGCATTGACAGCCTCATCATTAAAATCCCAGAAACTCATTGACAAAGTTGTTGATTTGAGGGTTACCATTAACTGCAGGAAAACCTCATCCGAACAAGGAGACGTTTCTGAAAAGTATGAGTCAACTTTGTTGCCAGTCTGAGATAATGTTTCACTAACATTTTCTAGTTCCTTTCTAATATCTTTAATAATGCCATTTATTTTCATTACCTCCTCTTCTGTTAAAGAATCATATATATCCTGTAAACTTGAGCCTTTTTTGATAACCTTATCAGTCATCTCTCTGTCGATAGTTCTTAACGGGACAGGTCCTCGCTCTCCTTTCAGACAAGCCATTACCTGCCAAAAATCAAGATATTTAGACTACATCAAGATGATGCTTATAGTAATGTGATTATAATGTTCTAAAACAAGGCTTTGTACTGCGTACCTTAGAAAGTACGCGGTTAAATTCTACCACAAATTCGCAATCTGCACAATAATAAACACATTCTTCTTGGTCTCTTGTCTCCTCGCAAATATCACAAACCTCCTCATCATAAGCTTTGTCAAACAAATAATCTGTGAGGGAAAGCGGATGATGGTGACTCTCATGCTTAATAGTCTTCGGTAAGGGAGCACACCAGAGATGGACAGTGTAGTTGCATCTCACGCAACGCAGATATATGATATTGGAAGAGGCAGAATTGCAGCATATGCATTTTGGGGATCCATGTAACTTTTCGAAGATAGTAACAACGAGCTCATGGCTTTCAATTTTCATTGAAGGACGTTGAAGTGAAATGCAGTCAACATCCAGATTAAATTTGCAATTAACGCAAGAAAACATGTAGCCATTCCCATGCTTGTGACAAGCACTGCAATGACGGTATATTCCAACAAAAGGTTTCTGGAGAGACAAATGATGTTGATGGTAGGGATGCAAGCGTCTTTGGAAGCGCGGCACAGAATTGGTGGAGACAATAGTTGCAGGGATCACAACCGTATGATGCTCCCTTGATAAAGTTCTCGCAAGCACTGCAGCAAACATCACCGTTCTCTTGAAGAATCAAGAAATGCTGGTGACTAAAATGCTTGAGTTTCTTTCTTTCCACCAATTGTACCTTGGTGATAACACAGCGCACATGAGTCGAGTACTCACATTTAGCACAGAAGTAGAAGGAATGTTTTGGATTCCTTTCTTTCTCGCAGGCGTGAGAGTAAAACAGAGTGGAGTCATCTTCAGCATGTGTTTCAGTGAGAACGAGTGGATGTTCATGATGCTCATATACAACAGTTGGGGGTAGTGAGACTGGATCACCACACTGGATGTGGTAGTTGATGTCACACTTAACACATCGAGCACAAAAATCAACCAAAATATACAAGCCACATGCTTCGCAATTGCCTTTGTTGCACACATTATCCATTAGAGTAAGTAGATGTTCATGACCCTCGTACTTAATTGTTGGCTTCGATGATATTGCACATTCAGGATGCAATGAGATCTTAAAATATACACAATGGTAACGAAAGCCAATAATTTGGAAGTCACGTGCATTGCACGAACTGTTGAATCGATAGGATCGACGCATGTTCGACAGAGTCAATTTTTGAAGTGGATCAAAAGGGTGATCGATTTCTTGCTTCAATTCGCAACATGATTGATGGATATAAAATTCACATGGGACACAGCTAAGGCTTGGACCTTGAATGCTTTTGTTGCATATCCTACAATTAACGTCACCTAAATCCAATGAGGTCAAGGGATGCGAGTGACTAAAGTGTTAGATGTGCTCTCGACCTTCATGATATTTGATAAGTTTTGTAGCACATCCAAAATGAATTTGGAAGCCACTTGTCACAACAGAACTTGTAGTGAAGAGGCTTTTGGTTATAAAAATGACAGCGACTAAGCCGGTCAGAAGGACTACATTCTCCTTCGACATAGAGAGAGCTATGTGGGTGAAAGGAGATTTGGATGTCTTTCGTAAATTCAACACATGATTTATGAAACAGAGGAGATTTAGGCCAGCATAGTTCGCAAATATAGAAACTACCTGATGGGGCCGCCTGGCAAGTGGAGCATCTCTGCGGACAAAACTGACATCGTTTACAATTATAGTGCCTTTACTTCCCAAATTGAGGAATCAAAATCCGGAATTAGAATGATTGATGGTGTTTACTTCGCAAAAATAAAGCAGAAATTGAAATCGAAATTGTGAGGCCCACCACTATTTGGGAATGAGGAATGAGAGATTGATTCCCATGGGAGAAGTGTGAATCAATCTCCAATTCCCTAGAGTTCCCATTTTATCCCATTGACATTTAAATTTTCCTAAAATGCCCCTCTTTAAATAAAAAATATAATTATCAAAAATAAAAAGCTAAATATATAATTAATTAATATATTATTATAATTAATTAATTAGTATATTATAGTTAATTAATATATTAATACATTATTAACAATAACATATTAATAATCATAGTTTTTGAATAAATAATCACAATAATTAATAATTTTTTATTATAATTAATTAATAAATATACTATCATAATAATCATGAATATAATTATTATAATTAATTTTTCACAGAGTGTTAATGGATGCTCGTGCAGGACACAGTTTCAATCTCCATAGTACTCCTTTTTCCTTTTTCTTCTTTTTTGTGTTTCTGCAAAAAGTATGTATTCGTACCCTTGCTATACTCATGATCTAATTAATAGTTCATTTATGTGCCTTGATTTAAAAAAAAATGACTTAGCCATAGAATTATAATAATAATAAAGCCGTCCTTAATTAAGTTTCTCGTTTTTCAATTATTACAAAGTTGACGATTTTATTTATATGATAGCATTCTAAATGTCATCCAATGTTTTTAGCAGATATTATTTTGTAAAGACTTGACATAAACATAGAGCTCATGTCCTAGTATCTCTTTTGTCTTACTATATGTATGTATCTATTTTTATCCCTCAGTGTTTAAAAAGAGATTAAATTATCGTAAGAGTAAATAAAATCGTTTAACTGAAAAAGAAAATTAATATAATGAGTTAAATCCGAAAAATTAAATTGATTTTATATTTATATAGTGTGCTCATACTTCATTCGATATATCATAACAAATTACACATATTAATTAGATAAAATTTAATCTATTTGGATTGAAGACACTTAATTCCAAGTGTTTGTCACTAATTGAAAACATGTTGACTTGAAAGATTTAAACTACTGTTTTTTACCCATCAAATAGAACATGTAAAAAAATGCTGATAAATATAATGAGTTATATACTATCTTTGTACATTTTACTTGTCAGCAACTTCTCAGTCTTTTGTCTTTCTATCATTTTTTGCTAAATATGAAAATATTTATTTTCTCAGTGAAAATTTCCAAATATACTCTGTACACATGGCTCCAAGCAACTCAATATTATTTCACAAAGACTTTGACTTTGGGCTTTCCCAGTGTGAAATATAATTTCTCATTCGATTAAAATTCAAATCAACTTCAGTAAAATTACATTATTGAACTAATTGCAGAAAATGAGCGAGTGATTACTCTTTTTATTGGATCTGACAGATGAGAAGTTTGTAATTTAGTTTCTTTTTTTAATAAAAATAAAGGAGTATTAATTTATTGATTTTATTTATAATATATTTTTATTAAAAAAATATATCAGCCAACTAATAAAAAAATTCATCGCATGGCAAATCACTCTTCCATATGCAGTAACTAATAATAATTAAATTCAACTGTGGCCGTTGGGTTAGTTTCCACGAAGCAGTACGTCGATCAACTAAGACAAGTCCATTTCATAGATATTGACTTTTAAATAAATATTCGAATCTTTGATTTTAGAGACACATACCAGAGAGATCATACTGTTAGGTAAATAAGAGCACCAGCTCGGTCATTCAATAGTCCCCACTCCGGGGTGGATCACCTCGGTGGAACGGTACGAGAAGAATATTGGAAATGAGCCTTCTACAAATATGAGCCGACCAGAGATGAGTATCAGCCACAGAAGTACACCGATCAGAAGTATATACCGAGCCGAGACCCATCCCCCAAAGAACGGAAACACAATTTCACAGAATCACGATAGTTACGCATTTCCCATAATCGTCGGGGAGACGCGAGATCCCACGATTGCCCACAATGTAGCAGTTAAAGTCCCATAAAGGGCTGCCACTACCCAGAAAAAGAGGGATGAAGGGTAAACGGAAACGTGGGACAGCGGCTATAAAAGAGGAAGAAATTAATGAAGCATGGGAGAGAAAAACGAAGAGAAGGGAAAACTCTACCAAATTGTATCCAGACCCTTTTGAGTACCAATAGTGAGTCAATTCTAAGCAATTATTTGAGCCTTAATTGCCCCGTTTTTCCATAAACACCTTGTGCTAACTTAGGCATCGGAGGGTTTACGCCGAAAAAACCACCGGCGTCTTTGATCCATTTTTGTGAACGCAGGCTTAGTGAGAAAAAGAAAGAGAAGTCTAACTTCGGCAACTAGAGCGATCGTAGAAGCAAGGAGAACTTAACATCCTCATTGTTGATAACACAAACATTGGTGTAAAGATTTGGTCGGGTAAAGGACGAGCAGATTTCAGCATCAACACATACCATAGAGACTGAAAATCAAGAAGTTACAGCGGAACGCTACATCAACCATGTTTTCCACGAGCATCCGTTGACCCTTCGTGAGGAAGGCTATAGTAACTTCAGTTTGTGCTACCAAAACATCAGTGATGGTCCAAGCTATGGCTGTACTGAAACCCAATGTAAGTTTCATGTCCATAAATCATGTGGTGAGCTGCTGCAAGACATTTTCGACCATCCTTTTCATTCACTCCATCCTCATTTGACTCTCCAGAAACCTGACAGTGAACATTGGCATGAAGCATCATGTAAGGGCTGTGATTTCCTTGTGCATATCATGAAGGCTTCTTTTACATATGTGAAAACAATTGTAGTTTTCGCATGCATATAGAATGTGCCTCTCTTAAGCCAAACGTAGAAAACCAAGGTCATAGGAGCCATTTGCTTACTGTATTAGATAATAATATTTCCAAGAGTTTCCACTGCGAAGCCTGTGATTCTGTGATCAAGAGTCCATTGTGTGCTTGTTGTGTTGTATGTAACATCAGATTTCATCTCCAGTGCGGCTTAGCCTCCCTATCACCATCTATTAATCTCCCTGAACATGACCATCATCTCTTCCTCACTGTCAGTAATCTTGATCGTGATGCTGATTCTTTTCTACAATTGTACTGTCACGTGTGCCAAAAAGAAACGATTAAACAAAAGTGTCCATTCTATTCTTGTGCCGAACCTGAACGTGACTACAACGCTCACGTCAGTTGTGTAATTCCTGAGGTACAAGTGGATGAGATCAGAAAGAAACGAATACATTTCAGTGACAAACATTACTTGACTCTCCTTAAAAACCACAGGATTACCAATGGTTGTGTTTTTTGCAAAGCATGCGAAAATGTTATCCAAGATGTCGACCTAGCATATGGCTGCGATAACTGTGAAGTTTATCTTCACAAATCCTATATGGAATTGCCAACAGAGATTCAATATCCCTTCCACAGCAATCCTTTCATTCTCGAAAAACATTCTTCGTCAAAAGATTACCGTGAATGCAGGGCTTGTGGTAAATATTGCTATGGCTTCACTTATTGTGACAAATAATACAACTTGCATTTGGATGTCACCTGCGCTTTCTTACAGCCTTCACTAAAACATGAAGGTCATGAACATGCCCTTACTCTCTTTCAAAAATTGCAATTTTTCCCAAAATGTGTAGCATGCTGCAGTTTTTCCTCTGCTGATGCCTCTTTTTGCGTTGTATGGAATGCAACTTCAATGTACATCTCATGTGTCTCTTACCACCAGCTATTAAGCATAAGATTCACCCGCACACCCTCACCCTCATGGATAGTATTATTGAAGATGATTTTCCAGTACATGTCCACTGTGATGTTTGCAAGAAAGAAAGAGATCCTCTGCAATGTATTTGCTACTGTGCAGCATGCCAATTTATGGTAGAAGTAAATTGCATCATTTCTGAGGTATGTATGCTTTTGGCTAATTTTGTTAATCTTCTGCAGATACTAAATCAAATTGGGAGAAAATTAGTGCCTTGATTGATTATGTGACTCAAGAAAGTTTATGATACATCAAAAGTAATACAACCAACTTTTGCATGCCCTTGATTCATGAATAATTTTTATTTATTTTTCGTGCATCTGCATCTCATAAATGCTTAAATCATAAACGGTTTGCTTTTGCTTCATAGGTACCACTTTCTCTTAAGAAAGAGTTCAAAATATGTGCAGCTAGATAAGGCGACCACCAAAAAAGGTGTAATCATAAAAGACTTATCAGGTTCCATTCAAAAGGAAACTGATGAAGAATTAACTGAGATTAGTACTAACATCATCTAGGCTGGTAACGAAGGTAAAGTTCTAGAATAGTATAAAGCTTGTATTTTAATTATAAATATAAAAAACCAAAATATGTCTCTGGTATTGCCTCAAGCCGTGAAGCAAACTTGGATTTTCATTCTTGTTCGAAATCTTAATTAAGTTACAAATTACATATTCATGGACACAAACTGAGGGAGGAGGGAGACAGAGGAAATTAAAACTATATCCTCCATGAGCATCCATTATCACTCATTGAAGTACATTGCCATGAGTGTGGCAGGCCTTTCTCGGGTAAATTATACAATTGTAGCAGGTGTAATTTCAATCCTCAATGGTGCTCTGCTTGCGGGGAAGCCGGCTTCCGCCCTTCGGGTAGCTTTTATATCTGCAAATTGTGTTGGCCCAACACTCCTATTTTCCACCAATCATGCGTGGAATTACCACAAGAGATCAAAATCACCTTTCATCTGCACCACAGGAGTCTCTTTACCTTGTGGAAAAGTCTAGTTGTTACAATATGATAGGGCGACATCAAGAAAGAGTAAAGCAGCACTATAAGTTCTGTTGCGACGAGTGTAGTTTTGAGATTGGTTTTGGGTGCGCTGCAACTATCATTGATTCCCATGTAGGTCGTGAATATTTCAAGCATTTCTTTCACTATCACACCTTGACCCTGATGACGGCAACCAATCAGGAGTGGATGTGCAAATTATGCCGTAAAAACATCAGTGGTCCCACCTATGGTTGTGCTACATGTGAGTTTTTTTACGTCCATAAATCATGTTGTGAATTTCCGTAGGTTATCCTCCATCCTTTTCATCAACTCCATCATTTGGAACTACTACACAAGAAACCTTCGAATTTGAAGGAACTTTGCTATTGCGTTGCCTGTGGTTTCAATATCGATGAAGGCATAAGGTACGAGTGTCGAAAGTGCGAATTTTGCTTGCATCCTGAATGCGGCTCTCTGACGGCAACATAAAGTTCCACGGTCATGAGCATCTTCTTGCTCTGATAGACATTAACATGTGCTCCCAAAGGAAAAAATGGGAATGCAATGCATGTGGGTGGGAAATTGAGGATGATCCCATCCTCCGTTGCGTGGAATGTAAGTACAATTCTCATAATGTCATGTCTTGCGGTCTCACCGCCAGAGACTACTATGTAAAAACATCACCAACATTCTCTCACCTTGAGGCCAGATCATAAAACACTTGTCAGAGATCAAAATGCTTCGTATTACTGTGACGCCTGCAACAAAAAGAGAATTCTGAAGCATCCGTTTTATTCTTGTACTGAATGTGACTACAACACTCATGTGCACTGTGTAGTCACTGAGTATGGACTCAATGGCAGAGGCATACTGCGACATTTTAGTCACAAGCATGTCTTGATTTGCAGTGAGAAGATAGACGGCGATTGCTTTGCATGCAAGAAACCCTTCCAAGGGTCAGGATATAGTTGCCATCACTGCAATTTTATCTCGATAAATCTTGCGCTGAGCAGCCACAGAAGATCAAACATCCCTTCCGTAAACATCCTCTCACTTTGTCAGGGACCTCATTCTAGAGTAGGAGTTGAATGCAGTGCTTGTTATCGGAATGGTATTGGCTTCATGTATACGTGTGTGACGTGTGTCGACAAAGATCACACCACTTTCTTTCTAGATCTTGACTTGCGCTTCACTATAGCCTACATTAGAATCTGAACTTGTTCATGAGCATATTGTCACAGATGAGTGTTTTGTGCAGCAAAACCGTGCAGCACTTAGACAACTTTGTCAAATATTGCTAAGTAAGCCTTAAGCTTCTCAAACTAGCTAAGCCTAAAGGTTTTCGAAGAGCTAGAGAGAAGAGTAAAATAGAGTCGAATGAGGAAAATTGTATTACTCGAATGAAAGATTACAAGACAGCTTACAAGTGTTTGAGTTGCTTGCTCTAAGCTTGTTTGTCAAATGTCAAATGTCATCTCATATTTATAGGGGAGGCTTGCCAAGCTCTAGAAATTCTAGAGAAATCTACCAACTATCTAGAATTTACATGTGCTGGAAATGTATAGAGAATTCTAGATGATTTACAAGCTCACATGTGCTAGAGTTGCCTAGAAGTTTTCAAAATTGGGCCAAGCTAGCACTCTTGCCCTTATCTTGGCTCTCTAGCCCAAAATAGTGGGCAATTGGGCTAGTAACTTGTGCGGTCCGTAACATCCTCCCCCACCTAAGCTCGCGGCATCCTCGTCACGCTCTCGTGCTTAAAATTCTAGATGTATTTGGAAAATTGCCACAAATCGTCTTCGCGTTCCTAAGTGGCTTCGCTCTCAGGGAGGTTTTTCCACTTCACAAAGTATTCGTGGTATGGTGGCATGCCTCTCCTCGAAAGAAACTATGCAATCCATAATGATGTAGTCCATATCTTTGTCGAACACGGTGACAACAACGGTTGGTACGCGCCTTGATTCTCCATGACTTGGGTCCTCCACATCTCCGTGGTATGGCTTGAGAAGACTTACATGGAAGACCAGATGGATCTTGAGTCTTGGCAGAAGTTGGAGTTGACACGAGACGTTGCCCACACGTCGTACAACTCGGAAGGGTCCCTCGTAGCGCCTCACTAACCCCTTGTGAACTTTTCGTAACGTCTTGAATTGTTGGGGTAGGAGCTTGATCATGACTTGATCATCTTCCTTGTACTCAACATGCCGTCTCCTTGTATCCGCCCACTTTGTCATCTTCCTCGCGGCTTTGTCGAGGTAGGCTCGCGTGATTTCCACTTCTTCGTGCCATTCGCAGGCGAGCTTGTGTGCCGCGGGGCTTTTTCCTCCATAAGTTGAGGCTATGACATTGGGGGTCATGGGCTGGAATCCCATGATGATCTCGAACAGACTCTTGTCCGTAGTCTCACTTCGCTGCAAATTATAAGAAAATTAGGCGATGTCGAGTAGCTTCGCCCAATCCATCTGATGGGCGCTCACATAATGCCTCAAGTACATCTCGAGGAGGCCATTGATGAGCTCTGTCTGCCCATCTGTTTGTGGATAGAAGCTTGTCGAGAACTTGAGATCGGTCCCTAACATCTTGAAGAGTTTCGTCCAAAAAGGCTCAGTGAATCGAGAGTCTCAGTCGCTCACAATACTCTTTGTAACTCCCCAAAGTTTCACAGCGTGCTTAACGAATAGGCGGGCTGCTTCGTCTGCTTTGCAATCGGCTGGTGCGGCAATGAAAGTGGTGTACTTGTTGTAACGGTCGACAACAACCATGATGTTGCCACACCTTTCGGACTTAGGCAGCGATGTGATGAAGTCCATGGAGACACTTTCTTATGGCCTTGTTGCGAGTGGTAGCAGCTCTAATAATCCCGTTGGGAGTTGATGATCCACCTTGTCTTATTGGCACACAAGACAAGTGCGTACATATGCCTCGATGTCGCCCCTCATGTGTGGCAAAAAATACGAGGCTTGAACTAGTGCGGTGGTGCGCTCGATTCCTAAGGGGCCAGCCCACTTCAAGTCATGGCACTCCTTGATGACTTCTTTCCACAAATTTCCCTACTTTGGCACGAACAGCCGATCTCCCTTGGTAAGAAAGATGTCTTCCTCCTGCCAAAATCGCCTTGTCTTCCCCTTAAGCACCTTCTCCAACAAATCCTTTTTCTAGTGGATCTGTCTTCCTTGATGCGTGAGACAAGGTTGGACTTCGGTTGGCTCATGCTAAGTGTTGCCAATTCGGCCTTGCGGCTTAGAGCATCTGCAACGACATTGGCCTTGTTCGGTTTGTACTCGAGCCGATAGTCGAATTCTGCAAGGTAATCTTGCCACCTTACATGCTTCAGACTCAACTTCTTTTGTGTTTGAAAGTAGTTTATTGCTACGTTGTCCATCATGATCGTGAAGTGAGAGTCTAGCAAGTAATGTCGCCACACTCGCAAGCAATGTATGATAGTGGTCATCTCCTTCTCTTACACCATGTAGTGGCATTCCGTATCGTTTAGCTTTCGACTGTCGAATACTATAGGGTGGTCTTCTTTCATAAGGACTCCACCAATGGCGAAATCCGAGGCATCCGCTTGAATTTCGAAGGGTTTTGTGTGGTCCAGAAGTGCGAGGACAAGTTCCTCTAAAATTGCCTTCTTTAACTCCTCGAATGCGCGTAGCCACTCTTCGGACCAATGCCGCGTTCTGTTTTTCTTAGTAAATCCATCAAGGGTGCCGCTTTGGCTGAGTAGCCTTTGATAAAGTGACAGTAGTAATTCACCAGCCCAAGGAATGAGCGAAGTTCGGGCACTTTCGTTTGAGATTCCCATTCGAGGATGGCCTTCACCTTGGCATTCTCCATTATAAGTTTTCCACCTGCAATCTTGTAGCCAAGGAACTCCATTTCTTGTTGGGCAAACGAGCACTTCTCCCATTTGAGGAAGAGCTCGTTGTCTCGGAGTACTTGGAGGACTTGTCGCAAATGTTGGGTATGCTTTTCGAGTGTGGTGTTATACACCACTATGTTGTCCAAGTACACGACCACAAAGCGGTCGAGGAATAGTTGGAGCACCTTGTTCACGAGCGTGCAAAATGCGGCAAGTGCATTAGTGAGGGCAAAAGGCATGACAAGGAATTCGAAAGACCCGTACCTTGTTGTGCAAGTTGTAACACCCTAGGCGAATCCCACATCGGCAAAGCACGGGAGAGATGCTGAGTTTATAAGGGGTAATCCACACCTTAATTGGCAAGACGCGTTTTGGGGTGTATAGGCGCCCCAAAAACAAATACGTGGGGGCCTTGTTAAGGCCCAAAGCGGACAATATCTTGCCAGGTCTTGGTTGGGTCATGACATTATAGTATCAGAGCGGCTCCGCGTGTTCTCTTGAGCGATGGTAGGGCAAACCTCAGCGAAGACGCTAAGTCCCTAAGGGGGGTGTATATAACACCTTAGGCGAATCTCACATTAGGAAAGCACGGGAGAGATGCTGGGTTTATAAGGGATGATCCACACCTTAATTGGCAAGACGCGTTTTGGGGTGTATGGGCGCCCCAAGAACAAATCCGTACGGGCCTTGTTAAGGCCCAAAGCTAACAATATCTTGCCAAGTCTTAGTTGGGTCATGACATTATAGTATCAGAGCGGCTCCACGTGTCCTCTTGAGCGATGGTGGGGCAAACCTCAGTGAGGACGCTGAGTCCCCAAGGGGGGGTGTATGTAACACCCTAGGCGAATCCCATATCGGCAAAGCACGGGAGACATACTGGGTTTATAAAGGGTGATCCACACCTTAATTGGCAAGACGCATTTTGGGGTGTATGGGCGCCCCAATAACAAATCCGTGCGGGCCTTATTAAGGCCCAAAGCTGACAATATCTTGCCAGGTCTTGATTGGGTCATGATATTATGGTATCAGAGCGGCTCCGCGTGTCCTCTTGAGCGATGGTGGGGCAAACCTCAGTGAGGACGCTGAGTCCCTAAGGGGGGTGTATGTAACACTCTAGGCGAATCCCACATCGGGAAAGCACGGGAGCGATGCTGGGTTTATAAGGGGTGATCCACACTTTAATTGGCAAGACGCTTTTTGGGGTGTATGGGTGCCCCAAGAACAAATCCGTGCAGGCCTTGTTAAGGCGCAAAGCGGACAATATCTTGTCAGGTCTTGGTTGGGTCATGACATTATGGTATCAGAGCGGCTCCGCGTGTCCTCTTGAGCAATGGTGGGGCAAACCTCAGTGAGGACGCTGTGTCCCCAAGGGGGGGTGTATGTAACACCCTAGGCGAATCCCACATCGGCAAAGCACGGGAGAGATGCTGGGTTTATAAGAAGTGATCCACACCTTAATTGGCAAGACGCGTTTTGGGGTGTATTTGCATTAACAAGTCGAGTTTGGTGAAGTACCGCACCTTGCCAAGGTGGTCGAACAAGTCCGTAATCAAGCGAATCAGATACTTATTCTTGATGGTGATCTTGTTGAGTACTGTATGATCGATGCACATTCGTAGCGATCCATTATTTTTGTTTTAAAAGAGCACGGGTGCACCGAATAGAGCCTTCGAAGGGCAAACATAGCCTGCGTCCATCAAGTTTTTGAGTTGTTTCCGCAACTCCTCAAGTTCGGGTGGCACCATGCGGTAGGGCGCCAAGGCTAGTGGCTTTGCCCCTTGTTCCAGCTTGATCGTATTATCTACCTCTCATCACGGTGGGAGCTTCTTCGGAAGTTCTGGAGGCATCACGTCCTTAAACTCGTTGAGGACGTTTTGTATTTGCGGAGGGACTTGGCTTGGCTTATTTCCACAATCTACTTCCTCGTTTAGTTCTTGGATTGAGACCAAGAAGCTCGGGTCCTTCTTGAAAGCCCTTTTGAATTACATCGCAGAGAGTGTCTTCTCCTTGACTTGCCTCGTTCCGTGGGAACAATGCATGCTTTGCTCTCATCGAGGATACTTAGGGAGTTTGTAGCGGGCAGCGGGAAGGCATGGACTTGGTCGAAGAATTTCAAGCCGAGGACCATCTTGAAGTCATCCAAAGGGACGATAGAGAAATCAAGCTTTATGTTCCATGTTCCGAGAGTTATGTGCACGCCTCGTGCAATACTAGCAATTGGCTTGGCCGGTGAGTTTACCGCTTTCATCATGCCTCCTTCCTTGGTGGCCTTGAGGTCTAGACGCTTGGCCTCGTCTATGGACACAAAGTTGTGCGTCGTTCCCGTATCTAGCAGTGCACGAATGTATTGGTTATTTATCTTCGCGCTCACGTACATGAGCCATTTCTTGACGATTGCAGACTGTTAGCGATTAAATGCGCTGAGGCGTTTGAAAGGACCCATGCTGAGTTGGGGTTCTTCCGCGGATATAGTGGGGTTGCTCTTGAGTTAGGCTGCGAGAGCGTTGAGCGACTTCTTCTCCGAACGATTGCGTACCAATGAGGACCATTGCATATGAAGCATGGGTTTCGCGGCTTTGGCGCCTCCTTTTTGCCCTCCGATTTGCCTTGCCTACTCTTGTTGCTAGGCGGCTTTTCTGCCCCCAATCTTTGCGGTTGTTGCCCTTGTCCTTACGACTCTTTCCCCCACCTTTGCCTTGGTTGGCCTTTTTATCTTTGGATTGGGTGGAGTACACGGTGAGCGATTCCGCAATGGCGATGGCGTCGTCAAGTGTTTGAACGACACACCTATCAAGCTCAGTCTTGGCCCAATCCTTGAGGCCATCTTAGAAGTAGAAGAGCGAATCCTTGTCAGACATGTCACTTATCTCCAACATGAGGGTAGTGAACTCATTGATGTAGTCCTAAATGCTACTCGATTGCTTGAGGCGACGTAGGCGCGCTCGCGCTTCCTTCTTCGCGTTGCTTGGGGCAAACTGCTTTCGAAGTTCTTGCTTAAAGTCGGCCTAAGTGTCGATGGTGCAAATGCCCTTGCCCATCTCGTAATGTTTGCGACGCCACCATAGTTGTGCAGCGCTTCGAAGATAGGTGAGTGATGTGCCCACTTTCAATGCCTCGTCTCGAACACCCATGGCATCGAAGTATTGATCTAGTCCAAATAGAAAGTTGTCCACAATGGTAGCATTGCGTGTGCCATCGTAGGTATCAGGCTTTAGCACGTCGATGCGGCGCGCATCACTCGTACTTACGGAAGCTGGACTTGTGGAGAGTGTGCACTTGTGCCATGCCCAATCTGAGCGGACTTCCTCCACTTCCGCACGAACAACGTGTAGTTCTTCCTGAACAAAGCTGCTAATTTTAAGCAACTCATCATGAAAAGATCGAAACTCACCTCGAAGAGTGTTCGCTTGCTCTTGGATGAGGGCTTTGCTTGCCACCGTGAACTCGGCGTATTCTCCCTCGAGACCGTGCACTCTTTCCTCTAGTCCCTTGAGGCTGTCTTGAGATGCGGACAATGCGATTTCAAGAGTGGTCACACGAGGCTCCAACGCATCCACGGATGGGGCCTTGGACTTGCCACGAGTCTTGCCGTGGCCGCTCTCTCCCCCATGGCCGTGGCTTGGTTCCGGTGGAACATCCACACTAACAATACCCTCTTGCGATGGATTTGAAGAGTTGGCCATTGCTCGTGAGCTAACTTGCGTGGGTGCAAACCTTAACTCTGATACCACTTGTCACGGGATGAGTGTTTTGTGCAGCAAACTCGTGCAACAGTTAGACAAATTTGCCGAATGTTGCTAAGTAAGTCTTGAGCTTCTCAAACTAGCTAAGCCTAAATGTTTTCGAAGAGGTAGAAAGAAGAGAGCAATGGAGCCGAATGAGGAAAATTGTATTACTCGAATGAAAGATTACAAGACAGCTTACAAGTGTTTGAGTTGCTTGCTCTAAGCTTGTTTGTCAAATGCCAAATGTCATCTCATATTTATAGGGGAGGCTTGCCAAGCTCTAGAAATTCTAGAGAAATCTACCAACTATCTAGAATTTACATGTGCTGGAAATGTATAGAGAATTTTAGATTATTTACAAGCTCACATGTGCTAGAGTTGTCTAGAAGTTTCCGGAATTAGGTCAAGCTAGCACTCTTGGCCTTGTCTTTGCTCTCTAGCCCAAAATGGTGGGCAATTGGACTAGTAACTTGGGCGGTCCGTAACAATATGATTACCATCTTTGAGAAGTTATATGACAAGCCGAAATGCATTGCTGGATGCAACTTTAACTCTCCCCGTGGCTACTATTTGAGTTGCGTGAAATGCCAATTCAATGTCCATCTCTGGTGTTCTTATTTGCCCAAGAAAATTGAACATAGCAGCCACCATCATCCCCTCACACTAAAGGATATTTCGGTATATACAGATTATGGGGAAGAGTTTTGTGATATTTGCCAGATGGAAAGAGACCGACGGGAATGCATTTATTACTCTCAAGAATGCGACTTTGTAGCTGAATTTAACTGCCTGTTTTCTGAGGTATGCCTTTTAAAATTGAGGAGATAAATCACTAGCTTACAAATATATATATATATATATATATATATGTATGTATGTATGTATGTATGTATGTATGTATGTATGTATGTATGTATGTATGTATGTATGTATGTATGTATGTATGATCTTGTTATTTAGTTTAAAGTCTCAGTTGGTATTGAGAAGTTGAAATGTTAAAGCAGCAGCTGTTATAGGAAAAAGTTATAATTATAAAATAAAAATTATAAGTGTGTTATAAATATGATTTTTAAATAATAATTTAGATAAAAATAGTATAAATATTATAAGTTTTTTTATCGTATATACAAATGCTGAATCAAATCAACTTAATTTATAAATCATAAGTATTTACTAAATATTTTAATATTGTAAGTTTTAAGTTATAACTATCCAATCTCAATATCTAACGGGACCTATATGATTTACATGATTCCTTTGTTGCTTAATAGGTATTACTTTCTTTGAAGAAGGGAAAGCTTGGAGACGATCAGTTTAGAACTGTGGATAGAAACCATATGGACATGGTGATCAAAGACTGCTTGGACATACAGGATAAATTAAATTCTTTGACTGGTGAAGAGGAAAAGCAAATAAAGGGCATTGTTGAGGATGTAGCTAAAGTTAACATTGACAATTCGGACAAGTCTTATTATTTGGATGGGTTTTTGTCAAAGTTAACAGTGGCGTTCAAATCAAGAGTGCAAGAACAAATATCATCAGAGAAATTCTGGGATTTCCAAGATGAGGTTGTTGATGCTGTCGGTGATTACAAAATTCCTCAGAACTTGGTTCTGATTCTCGGAAGATTGATTGAAAAAAACAGAGATATTGGTGGCCAAATCGTGATTTAAACCCAGGATTAATTACTGCTTTTCTTGTGACATTATGCCGCGTTGTGAAGAGCATGTGCAGCACTAAAATTCAAGAAATCGACGATGAGTTGTAGTAAAATTTTTGTTGTCTGAGACTTTTGATCAATGCTTAGGTTTGGATATATGTTGAAGATGAAAAGAAGTTTTGCACTTACTCCTAAAATAATGCCAATACTGATACCATGTGCCTCAAAATGGCAATAATCGATGATATGATATGATACTAGCACAATAAGTTTGTTCAAATTGCTGGTGTTCCTCATTTTCCACTTAATTTGCAGGAGTTTAGGATGGAAGTCATGATGTGCTTTACATTATTCAAGACAAATTGGTGTAATTATGGTGCATCTATTAATAATGCCTTGACTTTTTTATGCACTGACATAGTAGGAGATATGATATTTCGCATCTAATTCGAAGAGAAAATTCAACGTTTATGATCCGATGAATGAGATAATTTTATTGAACTTTACGGTGAATATTAGATATCGTCTAATTCAAAGGCGTTTTATTAAATAATAACGATAAAATCATAATGAGACCCACTATATTTAAGAATAGATACATCTATTTTCTAAACACAACTCAAGTAAAAAAAAGTTAAATAACCATTGACATCTAAGTCCTAACAGCATGCCCTAATTCGCCTGGGAATATAAAATGACAAATATAAAAATTCCAAACGTCATTCGCTTTGAAAGTCAGAATATGATTTCGTATGATTTTTCTTTTTTGATTTGTTCTCATTGAAACGTAAAAAAAAAAACAAGGACAAATGGGGTACTTCCAGTTGATTGAATTATTGCTCTCCTCCACTAATGTCCTGTCTTGAGTATATCTCCCCCTAATTATTAAACAAAATTAAATACATAAAAATCGTAACACGTGGTAAAAATTTCGAGAAAGGTTCTTTCGAGGGTCTTCAATTTTAAACTTGCCAGTGCACAATCGCTCTCATCAACCAAAATGCTTTGAATGATCATTTTGTTTAATTCATTATATTTGCGAAATCTTCCTAGTTGTTTCTCTACTAAAAAAACTCTACCATTTTCAATCAACAATGAAATCTAGACACTTAATTAAAACTTGTCATTTTATTCTTGTCCCTTTGCCAACTGACTCTAACACTGAGCCCTCGAACTGCCACTCACTATGTCCCATATGACCTCGGAGGTTACCATTATCGACCAATAAATTTTGTTCCATGGCCCCAAAAAAATTGCTCCTGATTCATATCCGAATACATCTATTTAGTACATGATTGACGTGATATAAACATAAAAGATTTATTAGATTTTTCATTGCATACCAAAATATACTTGTTAAGCGTTTGTTTTACCGTTTTTGATGTTCCTCCATGGGAAAAAATTTGGTTCCACAAATCAATTATAGCGACTGACAAGATTGCAACCTTGAAGCCGTAAAAGACTCCGTTGACTTCATTTCCTCTCTTTAATATTTTAATTCAACATCATTTGGGTTAATTCTATCAACCTAATTGCATTATCAGCTGTCGCAATGTCTTTCCGCTTCTGTTTTCACTTCATTTCTTCTTTGATGCGCAACATTTTTTTAACTTTTGCTCAAACATTGGCAATAACCATTGGAGCTTCTCTTCTGCCTCGCAAAAATCGTCTTCATGGCTTTCTCCTAACACGGGCATTTGCCTTCGGTTTCCACTCACTTGACAGCAACAAAGACCTTTTCATGCTCTCCATTTGGTATGCTAAAATCCCACAGAAGACTATAGTTTGGTTTGCAAATGGAGATAGTCCTGCAGCTTCAGGAACAAAAGTTGAGCTCACTGCTGATCGAGGCCTTGTGCTTACTAGCCCTCAATGATACAGGCAACTTTGTTCGGCTCAGTGACAATACAAATAAGCTATGGGAGAGCTTCAAGAATCCCACTGACACCATGCTGCCTTCACAAATATTTGAAAAGGGACCGTTTCTTTCTTCCAAACATTCAGATGGCAGATTTTCCAGGGAAGGTTTCGATTTGAACTGAATTCAGATGGGAATCTGATGGAGTGAGGCGTAGCAGAAGCAGAATTGAATGGATAGAAAACATTAGATATCGTTATAGTATTGGACCAAACCAATACAATTAGCTCACGAAGTGTGACTAGATATCGTTTTAACCAGGACAACTCAATGAGATTTTTAGTAACGCATAAATCGAGATTAGATGACACTTTAATCCAAACGACCCTACAAAAGAGATTTTGATAGATAATTCCACAGGGAATTATAAAAGGGGAGTTTTATTGAATAATTGAATCTGAACTTCTCAAAGTAATGACAAGGCCTCTTTATTTATAATAGAGAAAATTCACTTACCTAAGTTAACCTAAAATGAGAAACTAAATCACAATTATAATGGAAATAAAAGACTAAAATACATACCATAATTGACTCAAACTAAAATAGAAAATCCTAAAATAATAAATATTCTATAATCCGAAATTACCTAAAATATATAATATAAATTAACTTCCTACATCATTCTCCCCCTCTTAAAACAAACTCGTCCTCGAGTTTGAATACAATCTAGAGGATGAAACTTGTAGTGTAGGAGCAAATCATCTTGTAATTCAAACTTATTGTCCTTCTCATCAATCTTTCTTGAAACTTTGAAGAATCCATACTTCATCAACTTCCTTCACCTGTACATTCGTCGAGGTGATGAAGACTTCCAAGAATGAACGACGATCAAATAACTTTTACCCTTCCCCAATTCTCGGTCAATGCACTCTTCAATAAGTTTCACCATTTCAATCAAATCTTCTCAAGCACAATCTTCTTGTCTTCAATGTGAATAGGTAGAACCACTTCAACTTCTTCAACTTGATTTTGCGGCACATCCTCGATCGTACTGTTAGCCTTAATGTAGAAATTAAGGGTAGGTTGTTCTAATTCGTCAAAAATCCCGCAAAATTAATAAGTCAAAATCACAATAGTGATTTTTCTTTTATTTTCAATTAATGGTAACATAACTCAACTGTCCCACCAAATGTGCAACAACATTAATCTGTCCAATTGCAGTGAACGCCTTTGCTTACAAGCTTTGAATATTCATTTTCAATAATCTGTCCCACTTTTTATCTTCTCCACATGAAAAATATATTATCTGAATAATCTGTTCTTCCAATTTCATGTACTCAAAACAATTTCAGTAATGGCTTTTCATCTTCTATCCCTTCTTTTCTTGCTTCTGCTGCCGTGTCTAACAGCCGCACAAAGTAACGGAACCATAAGTATAGGCCAGCAACTCACTGCAGCTGAGAACACGGAGCCATGGCTTTCCCCTTCTAAGGATTTCGCTTTAGGGTTTCACCAACTAGACAGTAAGGATCTCTTCTTGCCTGCCATATGGTATTACAAGATACCGAGTAAAACCATAGTTTGGTATGCATCGGCAGTCAATCCTGCGCCAAGAGGATCAAAACTACGGCTGACTGCTAATGAGGGGCTGGTGCTTGAGGACCCCGAAGGCCGGGAGATATGGAAATCTGAAATCAGTACGGGACAAGCAGCTTTTGGTGTTCTTTATGATACTGGAAACTTTCTGATAGTAAATACAAATTATGAGAGGTTATGGCAGAGCTTTGATCATCCTACTGATACCTTGCTTCCTACGCAGACAATGGAACGGGGTGGGGTCGTATCTTCCAGACGAAAGGAGACTGATTTCTCTCGAGGAAGGTTCCAATTCCGTCTATTGGAGGATGGAAATGCAGTGCTTAATACCATAAACTTGGAAAGCGGCCTTGCATATGATGCCTATTTTTGGAGTAACACGTTTGATACTAACAGATCGAATGCTGGTTATCAAGTAGTCTTCAATGAGTCAGGCCAATTGTATGTTTTGAGAGAAAATAAACAGAGTCAGTCTTGTACCAGAAACAGTCTCAGCAAAAGAAAATTACCTCAGAGCAACTCTAAACTTTGATGGTGTTTTTATCTTTTACTCTCACCCCAAGAATAATAGCACCGGAGACGCTATCTGGTCAGTCAGTGATGTCTTGCCGGAGAATATTTGCATTAACAATGATATTCGTAAAGGATTAGGCAGTGGAATCTGTGGATTTAACAGCATCTGCAGTATCCGTATGAAAACCTTATCACCCACTTCAAACTCAAGTTCTCGCCTACACTTATCTGCATAGCTCTTTTGTCTGTTCTGGGCTGCCTTTAATCTTTCCCGAATAAACTGTATCTTCTCACTAGTATTCTGAACCAATTCGGGACCAAAACGTTTCCGCTCTCCAACCTCATCCCAACATATGGGAGTTCTGCATTTCCTACCATACAAGGCCTTATAAGGTGCCATCTCGATGCTAGCTTGATAACTATTATTATAAGCAAACTCCATCAAGGGTAAATAAATGTCCCAACTACCCTTAAACTCCAAAATACAAGCTCGTAACATATCCTCCAGGGTCTGAATAGTACGCTCTGACTGACCATCAGTTTGTGGATGAAAAGCTGTACTGAAGTTCAACTTGGTGTCTAAAGCCTTTTGCAAGCTTGTCCAAAACTTAGAAGTAAATCGAGAATCTCTATCTGAAACAATAGACACAGGTGCTCCGTGAAGTCGAACTATCTCAGCCACAAAAATATTCCCCAACTTGTCCATCGAATAAGTGGTCTTGAATGGTAAAAAGTGAGCAGATTTTGTAAGTCGATCAACAACTACCCAAACACTATCATGACCACTCTAAGTACGTGGAAGTCCCGTTACAAAATCCATGGTGATGTGCTCTCATTTCCACTCAGGGATAGAAAGCGGCTGAGAAAAACCTGCAGGTCTCTGATGTTCAGCCTTAACCTGCTGACAAACTAAACACCTAGATACAAATTCTGCTATCTCTCTCTTCATATCTGGCCACCAGTAATGATCTCTTAAGGTACGGTGCATTTTCGTACTACCAGGATACATAGGATAAGCTGAACAATGAGCTTCTTCCATGATCTCCTTTTTCAACTCCTTAATGTCGGGTACACAAAGTCGATTACACATAACTAAAACTCCATCATCTCTCACAGCAAAATCAGTTCGTAAGCCTTTTTGCACATCCTCTTTCAACTTCAGTAACCGCAAATCCTGATCTTGCATCTGATGATAGACTCACCCTGTGGGAAGGTTGCGGGGCAGGTCGTTTCAATTCTAGGCTGTGAAGAAGATGGGAATAAATCTGGAGAAGATCTATATTATATTGAAGAGTTAAGGAACACTGATTGGCCAACATCTGATTATGAACAGATTAGTCCTTATGGCAAAGATGAATGTGTGTCATCTTGCTTGAAGGACTGTCAATGTTCTGCTGCGGTATTGAGAGATGATACCTGCTGGAAGAAGAAACTACCTCTCTCCTATGGGAAAACGGACAGGGATGAGACAGGGACAACTTTCATCAAAATTAGGAAAGTCCCTTCCGGAGGAAAAAAGAAAGTGGATGTATTAATCCCGGTGGTATCTGTACTCTTCGGCAGCTCTGCATTAATCAACTTGCTATTAGTCAGCGCATGTTGTCTAGGTTTCCTAGTTGTTAATCGCAAAAAGTTCATGAGGCCTCACCAAGAGGAACAAGGTGTCTCAGATATGAATTTGCGCTGCTTTACTTATAAGGAGCTTGTAGAAGTCACCCGTGGATTCAAGGAAGAACTCGGAAGGGGGGCCTTTGGCACTGTTTATAAAGGGTTTGTGAATATGGATTCTAGCGATCAGGTTGCGGTGAAGAAGTTAAATAGAGTATTCCAAGACAGTGAAAAAGAATTCAAAGCTGAAGTGAATGCAATCGGTCAGACACATCATAAGAATCTGGTTAGACTTCTTGGATACTGTGACGAGGGACAAAATCGACTTCTAGTGTATGAGTTCATGAGCAATGGTGCCTTGGCTAGTTTCCTCTTTGGAGACTCAAAGCCGAATTGGAAACTGAGGACCGAAATTGCCATGGGAATCGCTAGAGGTCTCTTGTATCTTCATGAGGAGTGCTCCACCCAGATCATCCATTGTGACATAAAGCCTCAAAACATACTTCTTGATGATTATTACAACGCCCGGATATCTGATTTTGGATTGGCAAAGCTTGTGACGCTGGATCAGAGCCATACCAATACCACCATCAGAGGAACTAAAGGATATGTTGCACCCGAATGGTTCAGGAATATGCCAATCACAGTAAAGGTTGATGTGTACAGTTATGGTGTGCTGCTTCTAGAAATAATTTGCCTGCGAAGAAGTATAGATAACGAAATCAGCAAAGTGGATAAAGCAATCCTAACCGATTGGGCTTATGACTGCTATCAGGAAAGAACGCTTGGAGCTCTGGTTGAAAATGACTTGGAGGCCATGGACGACATGACTGTGCTGCAGCGGTTTGTGATGGTTGCCATTTGGTGCATTCAAGAAGACCCGTCTCATCGGCCCACCATGAGGAGGGTTACACAAATGCTTGAAGGAGTTGTTGAAGTACCTATTCCCCCATGTCCATGGTCCCTAAACATTACAATTTGAAAGCGAGAAACACTTGCAATTGCTTAATCTCGTATTTTCTCCAGTTCAAGCGAAGAATTTCAGCCGTGGTTATGTGTACTAAGTAGTAAAAGAGTTCAGTGAATAATGTAATATAGTTTCTATGTTTCTCAAAATTTACCGCATTGACTTAGCTTTTAATTAAAGATATGCCTCTGGTTCCAATAGAAATTATGTAGAATTCTAAGTGAGAAGTCACGTGTTCAGAAAATCTGATCAATAGCAAACTATGTCATGTTGTCTATAAATGCTGCTGATATTGGAATGGAGAGTGCCACTTACTAGTTAAATGTGGTCAAGATGCTTGGATAATTTGAACAAACTGTTTTAATTTTGAAAGAATAATGTGAAAAGAAATATTATGCTCCACATTGATAATATATGAGTGTCATTGATAATACCCCTCTGCAAATATCACTGGGTTCAGCAAGGATATCAAATAGCATTATGGTGTTGCGATAGGAATTATAAAAAATGTAAGGCATCACTATAGGAAACAATATGAATCTGCTAAACAGTTAAATTGATTATTCCTATATCTCCTCTTCAAGATTTTGTAGCCCTTAATTCCAACTTTAAAATTATTTTCTTGCCTTTTATTCCAACTTTGAAAATTCTATGAAGGAAAACCGTTTTTGTTTTCCTTTGTTTCAAAACGCACATAATTCACTGCATCTGTAGAGTTTGAGAGATCAACATAGACTATATGGACAATTTAAAATTTGTGCAGCATGGTGGGATTAGAATTGATTTTGCCTTCAACCATTTGTAGAGAATAGCGCAAGCTCGCCACGAAATTGAGGATGAAAGTTACAAGGACAACGCCCTTTACAAGTACCATGAGGAGAAAGCTAAGCTTACTCTACAGATTGATGAACTACTGCCAAAAGCAGAGAAACAGAAGAATGAGACACACGATTTTATAACTACTAAATATGATGAGGGATTAATAAGAACGACACTTCTCTTAAGTGAGGCTATGGAATTGATTGCCAACAATGCGGGGGCCAGCTTGCTGTGACACCAACAAATTAAGTGATTCAGCGCAGATACTACGGTAACTTTTCGACAAGTTCTGTTATTGCATATTTCTTTAATTTTACTGTCGTAAGTATGTTTATTGTTTTAAGCATTTCCATGGCTACGCATACAGCTGTGACAAATGCAAATTCTATCTGGATCAGGACTGCGTTTCACCGTGGCCTTCAGTAAAATTAAAAGGGCCATATGCATATCCTAAATAGGCCGGTTGTTTGGCGACCCAAATGCAAAACAAAGATAAATCAAAATGCAAACCTAAAGGATTTGATCTGAATCAACTCAATAACCACAAGAACAATCTCAAGAACTTAGTGTCGAGTATTCAAATCCAGAAACAAAGAATAAAAACAGAACAAGTCAGCAAGATTACGAGGTTCAGTCATTCGCACGACCTACGTCACTGGGAGGAGCAATAGAGAGGTTTCCATTGATGATTCAAGCTTAGATACATGGATTTGTGCTTAGCAGGTAACGTACACTTTTAACAATACATGAGAAGTGATGACGATGACGTTCTTCATTTGCCCTGCACTGCGGAAACTGTAAGTTTTATCCCATAGATATTTTTCATTGAATTTAATTAAGAATTATTGGGTTCAAAAGTGAGGGAAAGTAAAATAGAAAGACAGAATAAACCCACGGAAAAGTTACTTGAGATATCGCCAAAACACAGAGACCCAAAATTTCCCTTAACGAAAAGAGATACCTCGAATCGTAGTAAAATTGTTGTTGTTTGGACTTTTGATCAATGCTTAAGTTTGGATGTTTAAGACGAAAAGAAGTTTTGCACTTACTCCCAAAATAATGCAAATAATGATAACATGTGCCTCAAAATGGCAATAATCCATGATATAATATGATACTAGTACAATAAGTTTGTTCAAATTGCTTGGTGTTCCTCATTTTCCACTTAATTTGTAGGGGTTTAGATTCAATGGACCACTCAATTGCAATTAAATGAGCTGTTAAAGTGTAGCTTTCACATATTTTCATTTATTGTCTCTCTTTATTGAAGTCTTTGTCTTTACACCTATCTATATGCACTAGCGGCTTATTTAGGATTGAAGTGATGATGTGCTTCACACAATTTAGGATAAGTTGGTGTAATTATGGTACATATATTAATAATGCATTGAGTTTCTAATGCAGTGACATGGCAAAAGATATGATATTTCACATCTAATCTGAAGAGGAAACTCAAGGCTTATGATCCAATGAATGAGATAAATTATTTTATTGAATTTTGCGGTGAATATTAAATAACGTTCTAATCTAAGGAATTTTTATTAAATTAATAACTGATTAAAATAATAATGAGAACACTCTATTTTATGAATAAGATAAATCTATTTTCTAAAATCAACTCAAGTATAAAAAGTTAAATTACAATTGAAATATAAGTCCTAAAAGCATGCCTAATTCGACTGTGGAATAAAATGACAAATATAAAAATTCCAACAGTCAATTCGCTTTGAAAAGTCAGAATGAGTTCCTATTGATTTTTCTTTTTGAATTTGGAGAATTGGAGTTATTTGTTTTCTTTGAAAAGTAAAAAAAAAAAAAGGACAAATTGGATATTTTTCAGTTGAATTGCTCTCCTCCACTAATATCTTGTCATGAGTATATATATCTTCACTAATTATAAAAAAACAAATAAATAAAATCCGTAAACACGTGGTAAAAATTTCGAGAAAGGGTTCCTTTAGAGGGTCTTCAATTTTAACACTTGCCAGTGCAATCGCTCTCATCCACCAATATGCTTTTGAATGATCAATTTTAATTCATTATATTTTGCCGAACTCGTACTAGTTTGTTTCTCTACTAAAAAAAATCTACCATTTTCAATCAACAATGAAATTATAGATCACTTAAATAAAACTTGTCATTTATTCTTGCTTCCCTTTGCCAATGACTCTAACAATGAGCCCTCGAACTGCCACTCACTATGTCCAATATGCCCCTCGAGTTACCATATAGACCAATAAATTTTGCTTCCATGGCCCCAAAAAAATTGCTCATGATATAATCTCGAA
Source organism: Citrus trifoliata (assembly GCA_018350135.1). Classification (NCBI taxonomy): domain Eukaryota; kingdom Viridiplantae; phylum Streptophyta; class Magnoliopsida; order Sapindales; family Rutaceae; genus Citrus; species Citrus trifoliata. The sequence goes on from CM031385.1 coordinate 1,456,062, forward strand.
TACATCTATTTAGTACATGATTGACGTGATATAAACATAAAATGATTTTCATTAGATTTTTCATTGCATACCAAAATATAATTTGTAAGCGTTTGTTTTTACAGTTTAGATGTTCGTCCATGGGAAAATTTGGTCCACAAAGAAATGATAAGAGACCTGACAAGACTTTGCAACCTTGCTAGACGTAAAAGACTCCATTGACTTCATTTCATCTCTTTAATATTTTAATTCAATTAATCCATCTTGGGTTAATGCATCAACCCTATTGAATTATAGCTATAGCAATGGCTTTTCCGCTTCTGTTTTCACTTTCATTTCTTCTTCTGCTGCTGCAACCATTTTTAACTTTTGCTCAAACCCGTGGCAACATAACCATTGGAGCCTCTGTTTCTGCCTCACAAAACTCGTCTTCATGGCTTTCTCCTAATGGAGATTTTGCCTTCGGTTTCCGCTCACTTGACAGCAACAAAGACCTTTTCTTGCTCTCCATTTGGTATGCTAAAATCCCACAGAAGACTATAGTTTGGTTTGCAAATGGAGATAGTCCTGCAGCTTCAGGAGCAAAAGTTGAGCTCACTGCTGATCGAGGCCTTGTGCTCACTAGCCCTCAAGGTCAAGAATTATGGAAATCCGATCCTGTTATAGGCACTGTTGCTTATGGCTTGATGAATGATACAGGCAACTTTGTTCTGCTCAGTGACAATACAAATAAGCTATGGGAGAGCTTCAAGAATCCCACTGACACCATGCTGCCTTCACAAATATTTGAAAACGGACAGTTTCTTTCTTCCAAGCAATCAGATGGCAATTTTTCCAAGGGAAGGTTTCGATTCGAACTGAATTCAGATGGGAATCTTGTGCTTACTACAGTAAACTTGCCTTCTGATTATACTAACGAGCCTTATTATGAAAGCAAGACTAATGGTTCTAGCAATCAGCTTGTGTTCAATCAGTCAGGGTACATGTACATATTGCAAGAGAATGATCGAAGATCTGCTCTAACAAGAAGAGTTGAAACATCAGCTTCCAACTTTTATTACAGAGCAACAATCAATTTTGATGGGGTTTTTACTCAGTATCAGCGCCCGAAAAATTCCACTGGAAATGAAGGCTGGACAGCGTTTTGGTCAGTGCCAGATGATATTTGCAAAGCAAGTTTTGTTTCTACTGGCAGTGGCACTTGCGGATTTAACAGTGTTTGCAGACTAAATACTGATAGAAGGCCAATCTGTCAGTGTCCAAGAGGGTATACTTTGATTGATCCGAACGATCAGTATGGCAGCTGCAAGCCAAACTACACTCAGAGCTGTGTTGATGATGATGAACCCGGTTCTCCCGAAGATTTATATGATTTTGAAGAGATTACGAACACGGATTGGCCTACATCTGATTATCAACTGTTGACTCCTTTCACAGAAGAGGGGTGTAGGCAATCTTGCTTGCATGACTGTATGTGTGCCGTTGCAATTTTTCGAAGTGGAGATATGTGTTGGAAGAAGAAGCTACCGCTATCAAATGGGCAATTTAATGCCAACCTTAACGGCAAAGCTCTTATCAAAATCAGGAAAGGTAATCTGCCTCCAACAAGTCCTGATTTCCCAAGACCTAACGTAAAGAATAATCAGAAGAAAGATCAACAGAATTTGATCATTTTGGGATCAGTACTTTTGGGTGGGTCTGTTTTTTTCAATTTCTTGTTGGTTGGAGCTCTTTGTCTTTGCTTTTTCTTTGTTTACAACAAGAAAAACAATCAAGTTCCTTCTCATGATGGTGTTGTGGAAAAAAACTTGCATTGTTTTACTTACAAAGAGCTGGAAGCAGCTACAAATGGGTTCAAGGAAGAGCTAGGAAAAGGAGCTTTTGGGGTTGTGTACAAAGGAGCAATTGGTATGGCTTCTACGGATCAGGTTCCAGTTGCAGTAAAGAAATTGCATAGTTTTATCCAAGATGGTGTGAAAGAATTCAAAACAGAAGTAAACGTTATCGGCCAAACTCATCACAAGAATCTTGTTAGACTGCTCGGATTTTGTGATGATGGACTGAATAGGTTGCTGGTATATGAGTTCTTGAGCAACGGCACTTTAGCTAGCTTTCTCTTTGGTGACTTGAAACCTGGATGGAGCCGGAGAACAGAAATTGCTTTCGGGATTGCAAGAGGACTTTTGTATCTACATGAAGAATGCAGCACGCAGATTATCCATTGTGATATCAAGCCTCAGAATATCTTGCTTGATGATTACTACAATGTTCGAATTTCAGACTTCGGATTGGCAAAGCTTCTGCTGCTTGATCAGAGCCAAACACATACTGCTATTAGAGGAACAAAAGGGTATGTTGCACCGGAATGGTTTAGGAACATGCCCATCACAGTGAAAGTGGATGTGTACAGCTTTGGTGTTTTACTGCTAGAGATCATTTGCTGCAGAAGAAATGTAGATATGGAAGTGAATGAAGCAGAAGCACTCTTGACAGATTGGGCTTATGACTGTTACTGCGAAGGAATAATAGAAGCTCTGGTGGAATTTGATATAGAGGCTTTGAATGACAAGAAAAAGGTGGCAAGATTTGTGATGGTTGCCATCTGGTGCATTCAAGAGGATCCTTCTCTTCGGCCAACAATGAGGAAGGTTACTCAGATGCTTGAAGGGGTCGCTGAAGTGCTTGATCCACCATCTCCATGTCCATTTACTGTTACCAACTGAAAGCAGCTTAAGGAGTTGCTTTTAATCAGCAGCAACTGATGTTCTGATAATTTAATTTGCTCTGCCTTCCTTTGAATGAGCAAATTGTTTACTCATCGTGTATTATCTAAATTAGATTATTGTGCTGTGGTGTTTCTTGTTATTAATCTAATTCCTGCAGAGAGTTGTCTGTAATTAAATGCAGCATAGTTGTTAAATTATCAGAAATTTGGAGGATCAATCAAAGTTAATTATAATCAGACTTCTCATAATCTGGAGGCTGATAGGTATATCCATCATTGAGCTTGCACTTTGATCATAATTTCCAGGCAGAGAAATCAAATTTTGAGGGATGGAATATTGGAGATCAAGGTGTTATGACTTTTAATCTATACCTTACATGTGAACTGAAATCGCTACTTAAAAAAGTACGAGGGTTGATGAGTAAAAATACTACAACTGAAAGTTAAAAGTCTTTACGGTACGTTTTAGCCTCACTAGCTTTAAAGTTAACAACTGAAAAAATACCCCTTCTTATACAGCTCATAATCTTTTCCCGTCATGCAAATACCTGGTCAATAATGTTGACAGCATTTTTTTTCCCCTATTTCTGAATGGTAAGACTAGATTCCACTACCCGTAAGCTGGGTTGATGAAGACTGTTTCAAGTCTTCAAGTCAACTTGGAAAATGTTGTTGGTGCATTTATTTCTTATTGCTAGTCACCAGCTTGCCTCCCTCACCATTCTAATTTCAATATCTGCAGCAACTTCTTCACTGCATTTTTGTAATACACGGTGTTTTGGCCACGGCATATCAAGTCTTGCATGCACATAACCTTCATCAGAATATATCAGATCATCATACAAGACCAAGAAATTTCATAAGTCAATATCACATGGTAATTTTTTTTTCATTTTCTTTTTTTTAATGGTAACATAATTCGACTGTCCCACCAAATGTGCAAGAACATTAATATGTCCAATTGCAGCGAACGCCTTTGCTTACGCGCTTTGAATATTCAACCCCTTTAGATTTTCAATAATCTGTCCCACTTTTTATCTTCTCCACATGAAAAATATATTATCTGAATAATCCGTTCTTCCAATTTCATGTACTCAAAACAATTTCAGTAATGGCTTTTCATCTTCTATCCCTTCTTTTCTTGCTTCTGCTGCCGTGTCTAACAGCCGCACAAAGTAACGAAACCATAAGTGTTGATGCTAAAATCTGCTCGCCTTGTGTTGCTTAAATCAGCTCGCCTTCAGGCCGACCAGATTCTTTCACCAACGTATATGTTGTCAACTGTTGCCCGAAATACTGAGGTTGGAATCACCCTTCTTTTTCTCACTAGACCTGCGTTTACCAAAAACGGATCAGAGTCGCCGGTGGTTTTGCCGGCGTAAACCCTCCGATGCCTAAGTTAGCTCAAGGCGTACGGGAAAACAATGCAATTTAAATCTAAGAATGGTTTCTAAACTGCTTGGAATTTGTGTAAAAATAGCCTGATCGCAATTTGGCAGCGTTTCCCCTCTCTTTTTTTCTTACCCTTTCTTCTTCATCTCTGCTTCTTTTATAGCCGCCCCTTGTGTTTTGTTTTCCGTTTACCCTTTTCCCCCCCTTTTCGGGTAGTGACAGCCCCTCATGAGGCTCTAACTGCCACATTGAGGGCAAACGTGGATCCCGCGCGTTCTTCAGCGGTTATGGGAAAAGCGCAACTGCCCGCGATTCTACGGGATCGTGCTCCCGTTTCTTGGGATGAGTATTGGCTCTGCATATCCCTGGTCGGTGTTTCCCTGGTCGGCTCATGTATGTTTCATGTTCTGCTTTGCCACTTGGCTGAAGTGATCCATGCCGGGGCGGAAATAGCAGCATGGCCGACCTGGTACTTTTATGTACTCAACAATAAGTATAGGCCAGCAACTCACTGCAGCTGAGAACACGGAACCATGGCTTTCCACTTCTAAGGATTTCGCTTTAGGGTTTCACCAACTAGACAGTAAGGATCTCTTCTTGCCTGCCATATGGTATTACAAGATACCGAGTAAAACCATAGTTTGGTATGCATCGGCAGTCAATCCTGCGCCAAGAGGATCAAAACTACGGCTGACTGCTAATGAGGGGCTGGTGCTTGAGGACCCCGAAGGCCGGGAGATATGGAAATCTGAAATCAGTACGGGACAAGCAGCTTTTGGTGTTCTTTATGATACTGGCAACTTTCTGATAGTAAATACAAATTATGAGAGGTTATGGCAGAGCTTTGATCATCCTACTGATACCTTGCTTCCTACGCAGACAATGGAACGGGGTGGGGTCGTATCTTCCAGACGAAAGGAGACTGATTTCTCTCGAGGAAGGTTCCAATTCCGTCTATTGGAGGATGGAAATGCAGTGCTTAATACCATAAACTTGGAAAGCGGCCTTGCATATGATGCCTATTTTTGGAGTAACACGTTTGATACTAACAGATCGAATGCTGGTTATCAAGTAGTCTTCAATGAGTCAGGCCAATTGTATGTTTTGAGAGAAAATAAACAGATAGTCAGTCTTGTACCAGAAACAGTCTCAGCAAAAGAAAATTACCTCAGAGCAACTCTAAACTTTGATGGTGTTTTTATCTTCTACTCTCACCCCAAGAATAATAGCACCGGAGACGCTATCTGGTCAGTCAGTGATGTCTTGCCGGAGAATATTTGCGTTAACAATGATATCCGTAAAGGATTAGGCAGTGGAATCTGTGGATTTAACAGCATCTGCAGTATCAGTGGAGCCAAAAGACCAATCTGCCAATGCCCAAAAGGGTTTTCTTTACTTGATCCAGATGATGTCTACGGAAGCTGCAAACCGGACTTCATTCTAGGCTGTGAAGAAGATGGGAAGAAATCTGGAGAAGATCTATATTATATTGAAGAGCTAAGGAACACTGATTGGCCAACATCTGATTATGAACAGATTAGTCCTTATGGCAAAGATGAATGTGTGTCATCTTGCTTGAAGGACTGTCAATGTTCTGCTGCTGTATTGAGAGATGATACCTGCTGGAAGAAGAAACTACCTCTCTCCTATGGGAAAACGGACAGGGATGAGACAGGGACAACTTTCATCAAAATTAGGAAAGTCCCTTCCGGAGGAAAAAAGAAAGTGGATGTATTAATCCCGGTGGTATCTGTACTCTTCGGCAGCTCTGCATTAATCAACATGCTATTAGTCAGCGCTTGTTGTCTAGGTTTCCTAGTTGTTAATCGCAAAAAGTTCATAAGGCCTCACCAAGAGGAACAAGGTGTCTCATATATGAATTTGCGCTGCTTTACTTATAAGGAGCTTGTAGAAGTCACTCGTGGATTCAAGGAAGAACTCGGTAGAGGAGGCTTTGGAACTGTTTATAAAGGGTTTGTGAATATGGGTTCTAGCAATCATGTTGCGGTGAAGAAGTTAAATAGTGTATTCCAAGACAGTGAAAAAGAATTTAAATCTGAAGTGAATGGAATCGGTCAGACACATCATAAGAATCTGGTTAGACTTCTTGGGTACTGTGACGAGGGACAAAATCGACTTCTAGTGTATGAGTTCATGAGCAATGGCGCCTTGGCTAGTTTCCTCTTTGGAGACTCAAAGCCGAATTGGAAACTGAGGACCGAAATTTCCGTTGGAATCGCTAGAGGTCTCTTGTATCTTCATGAGGAGTGCTGCACCCAGATCATCCATTGTGATATAAAGCCTCAAAACATACTTCTTGATGATTATTACAACGCCCGGATATCTGATTTTGGATTGGCAAAGCTTTTGACGCTGGATCAGAGCCATACCAATACCGCCATCAGAGGAACTAAAGGATATGTTGCACCCGAATGGTTCAGGAATATGCCGATCACAGTAAAGGTTGATGTGTACAGTTATGGTGTGCTGCTTCTAGAAATAATTTGCCTGCGAAGAAGTATAGATAACGAAATCAGCCAAGTGGATAAAGCAATCCTAACCGATTGGGCTTATGACTGCTATCAGGAAAGAGCACTTGGAGCTCTGGTTGAAAATGACTTGGAGGCCATGAACGACATGACTGTGCTGCAGAGGTTTGTGATGGTTGCCATTTGGTGCATTCAAGAAGACCCGTCTCATCGGCCCACCATGAGGAGGGTTACACAAATGCTTGAAGGTTCCTCCATGTCCATGGACCCTAAACATTACAAGTTGAAGCGAGAAAGACTTGCAATTGCTTAGTACTAATGTTTTCTGTGCATAACAACTACCTACAAGTGAATAATCTGCTATTAGTATCATATTTTCTTCAGTTCAAACGAAGAATTCAGCCGTGGTTATGTGTACTAAGTAGTAAAAGAGTTCAGTGAATAATGTAATATAGTTTATATGTTTCTCAAAATTTACCGCATTGACTTAGTTTTTAATTAATGATATGCCTCTGGTTCCAATTGAAATTATGTAGAATTCTAAGTGAGAAGTCACGTGTTCAGAAAATCTGATCAATAGCAAACTATGTCATGTTGTCTATAAATGCTGTTGATTGTGGAATGGAGAGTGCCAACTTGCTGGTTAAATGTGGTCAAGATGCTTGGATAATTTGAACAAATTGTTTTAATTTTGAAAGAATAATGTGAAAGAAATATTATGCTCCACTGGCACATTGATTATATATGAGTGTCATTGATAGTACCCCTCTGCAAATATCACTGGGTTCAGCAAGGATATCAAACAGCATTTGGGTGTTGCTAAAGGAATTATCAAAAATGTAAAGCATCGCCTATAGGAAACTATATGAATCTGCTAAACAGTTAAATTGATTATTCCTTGAAATGTTTTTTCTAATTAAATATTTTGCAAATTATCTGATCCGAAGAATTACTTGAGTTCTTGTTATACTGTTAAATATCTGATGAATTCCATGTTCTATTTTGGGTCAGATTGTTAACAAACATCTATTTCTGTTCAGCTAAAGATATCTCCTGTTCAATATTTTGTAGCCCTTAATTCCAACTTTGAAATTATTTTCTTGCCCTTTATTCCAACTTTGAAACTTCTATGAAGGAAAACCTTTTTTTTTTCCCCTTTGTTTCAAACTGCAACATAATTCACTGTATCTGTGGAGTTTGAGAGATCAACATAGCACCTGATTCCTTTGCATGACCGGCAGAACGTAATATATATTACAAGTAACAAACGTGTCAACCTTACATAGCTGTGACTAAAAACATCGTGATACAGAGAAATTAGGATGCCTTCATATTCACGCAAAAAGACTTGTAAAAGTTGGGAAAAAGACTTAGACCAATAATTCCAGGAAAAGCAAGCTCTTAGTCTCAAAGCCAACAATCACCTCACAGTGCTGGCATAGTCGTATGCATCACATTGAATTCCAAGGAAAATGAAACTGCTTGACTGGAAAAGTATGCCTATAAATATTTACTACATTACCCACGCTTAGTCTTTGTCAAACTCTGTTGCCCCTCCCATCTGTATGCTCTGTCTTGTGATGCAACTGAGTAATACTTCAGACCCTTCCAAAGATCTGCAAAGAATTAAGCAGCAAAAGAACTAAATGTTGAGAATGTTAAATTTTGGAAACATGCTAAAGCAAATGAGATTAGTATCATGCATTAGCCCTGGAAAAACAGACACGATGCCTAGAGGACTCCATTCTAGTATTCCCTTTAACATGACCAAGGAAACACATGAAACCCTATTCACATGGACAATATCATGATGCAAAATATATGTTAAGATGGTTAGCAGATGGTGGAAAGGAATTAGCTAATTACCAAATAATCATAGTTATTGACTAGACAGTCTGAAGTTACCATTCATATCATATGACTACCAATAAGTAAATCAAGACTTTCTAACAAAGTCAATGAAAGAAAGATTCTGTCATGCTTCCGTTAGTTCCAAAATAAAAATCATAAAAAAACTTGCAAAGAAAGTCATGACCACCTTATAGATCACGAGGAAGACTAAAGCGTCTTACTTTTCTGTTACCTGTGGAACATTACTGGTGATAATTCAAGTTATCCTTCTGCTTTACATCTGAAGAAGGAATCTCTTCCACACGATGGCCTCTTTCCTAGAACATCATCTCTGGTTCTCGCTTCTTCTACTGATGCCAATTTCCGCCACCGCTCAAAATGTATCTAGAGGTGAATCCCTCATGGCAGGGGATGATATGTCATCTTGGAAATCAACATCTGGTGAATTTGCATTTGGTTTCCAGCACATAGAAAATGGGAACTACTTGCTCACCATCTATTTCAACAAAATACCTGAAAGAACCATCATCTGGTCAGCCAATGGAAAAACTCCAGTGCAAAGAGGGTCCAAAGTTCAGCTCACTGTAGATGGTCGATTAGTCCTCACTGACCTAACAGGCAAAGAGGTGTGGAATCCTTATACAGCTGGTGCTGCAGTTGCCTATGCATCCATGCTTGATAGTGGTAACTTTGTATTGGCAGGCCCAGACTCTTTTCCTTTGTGGGAGAGCTTTGATCACCCAACTGACACATTATTACCCACTCAGATTCTGAATCCACGGTTCTGAATCCACGGAACAAACTTTCAGCTCATTACTCTGACAAAAATTATTCGACTGGAAGATATGAGCTAGCCATGCAATCTGACGGTAATCTAGTGTTGTACACCACATCTTTTCCCTTCGAATCAGCTAATTCAGTTTATTGGTCCACCCAACCTGTTGGCAGCAGCTTGCAGGTGGAATTCAACCAATCCGGCAACATCTACCTTACTGCAAAGAACAGAAGCATAATTTATATGCTATCATCGAGTGCTTCTTCAATGCAAGACTTGTACCAAAGGGTAACTCTTGAATTTGATGGATTTCTCAGGCATTATGTGTACCCAAAGAGCTCCAGTTCAAACAATAAAAGCTGGAGCATGCATTGGTCCACTCCATTGTTCAATAGTCCAAATGATTGCATGATTACAGATGAAACTGGCAGCGGAGCATCTGATTGTGGGTTCAATAGCTACTGCAGTCTGGGAAATGATAAGAGACCAACTTGCCTGTGCCCACAAGGTTACGTACCTTTGGATCGTAATGACTTGACGAAGGGATGCAAACAGAGTTTTCTATCACAAAACTGTGATGATCCAAACCAAGAGGTAGATCTCTATGACTTGGTGGAGATGGAATACACAGATTGGCCTGATTTCGATTATGAACACCATCAAGGGGTGAGATTGCAGTGGTGCAGGGAGGCTTGCATGAGGGATTGTTTTTGCACGGTTGCCATTTTCAGAAATGGAGAATGTTGGAAGAAGAAAAATCCTCTTTCCAACGGAAGAATGGCTCCTGACATTGAAGGAAAAACTCTGATCAAGATAAGGAGAGGCAATTCTACATTGAAGCCTGAAGATACAGATTCAAAGAAGAAAGTTCATTCAACTTGGGTTTTGGTTGTATCTGTGCTACTATGTAGCTCTGTGTTTCTCAACTTTCTTCTACAGCTTGGAACCTTTCTTCTTATTTTTATCTTTGGTTACCATAAAACTAAGATGGATCAAACAGGCCCAGTTATGCCAAGCACAAACCTGCAAATCTTCAGCTACAAGGAGTTAGAAAAGGCAACCCAAGGGTTCAAGGACAAACTGGGCAGGGGAGCCTTTGCAACGGTGTATAAAGGAGTTCTAGCATATGAAAACAAAATTTTTGTTGCGGTGAAGAAGTTGGACAACATGGTTAGCATTCAGAACAGAAGTTAATGCAATTGGCCAGACAAATCACAGAAATTTAGTCAAACTTCTAGGATTTTGCAATGAGGATCAACATCGTCTTCTTGTTTATGAATTCATAAGCAATGGCTCCTTAGCAGGCTTTCTATTCAAAAATCCCAAGCCTAGTTGGTACCGAAGAATGCAAATTGCTTTTGGAATTGCAAGAGGACTCTTTTACTTGCATGAGGAATGCACCGCTCAGATCATTCATTGTGATATCAAGCCTCAAAATATACTCCTAGATGACTCTTTCACAGCAAGAATTTCAGATTTTGGGTTGGCCAAAACATTGAAAGCAGACCAAACTAGAACTACCACTGCAATCAGGGGAACCAGAGGATATGTAGCCCCTGAATGGTTCAAGAGCCTGCCTATTACAATGAAGGTAGACATTTACAGCTTTGGTGTTATGTTGCTAGAGCTCATTTGCTGCAGAAAGAAATTTGATGTAACAAAATATAGGAAGGAAACAGCAAACACTGCACTTTCATATCTACTTTATTAATCAAACTACAAGATTATATATAGTCTTGAAGCTAACATAGACTAGAAGTCTTATCTTAGCAAAGTCCTTTATTCTAGGGATAAAAACAAAAAATAAGTAGATAGAACATATCATGTAAAACAACCACCAGATAAGGATAACTCTATTTTTTCAAATTCTGCCACACTCCCCCTCAAGCTGGACAAAAAACATTGAACATTCCCAGCTTGTCTACCAACTTTTCAAACACTGGTTTGACTAATCCTTTAGTAAGAAGATCTGCAGTTTGTTGAGATGTAGGCACATATGTCATAGAAATTACTCCTTCTTCTATCTTCTCCTTGATGAAATGCCGGTCAACCTCAACATGCTTAGTTCTATCATGATGTACTGGATTATGAGAAATATCTATGGCTGCCTTATTGTCACAATAAAGTTTCATAGGTTGAATATCTGCGATTTTTAGCTCCCCTAATAATAGTTTCAGCCATAACAACTCACAGATACCTTGAGCTACTGCTCTGAACTCTGCTTCAACACTACTTCTTGCCACAACTGACTGTTTTTTACTTCTCCAAGTTACTAAATTCCCCCATACAAATGTGCAATAGCCCGACGTAGATCTTCTATCCTTAATTGAACCAGCCCAATCAGCGTCTGTGAAGGCTTCAACACTTCTTGCCTCATTCTTTTTTAAGAGAAGACCTTTTCCTGGAGTTCCTTTAAGATATCTCAGGATTCGATAAACAGCTTCCATATGTTCCTCGCATGGAGCATGCATGAATTGACTTACAACACTAACCGCAAAAGCAATATCAGGTCTAGTGTGGGAAAGATAGATGAGTTTCCCAACAAGTCGCTGATATCTCCCTGTCTCAACAAGAATACTGTCCTTCAAGTCTCCTAATTTCAAATTTGCATCCATTGGTGTGTCTACAGGCTTACAACCTATCATTCATGTTTCTTTCAAAAGGTCTATAACATATTTCCTTTGAGAAACAGATATGCCTGTGTTATTTCTCTTTCCGTTGAGTTTGTGGGATGTAATTTGAAGTGATGTATTTTCAGTAATTGCAGTGTGAACAATTGTAGGAGTTGACAGAGAAGGAATCTGAGATGTTTCAGCAGATTCGGAAGAGTCAATACTCCTACTTGCGCCAGTCATGGCTGTTTTTACCATGGTTTCCTTCAACTAATACCTAGCTCTGATACCATGTAACAAAATATAGGAAGAAAACAGCAAACACTGCACTTTCATATCTACTTTATTAATCAAACTACAAGATTATATATAGGCTTGAAGCTAACATAGACTAGGAGTCTTATCTTAGCAAAGTCCTTTATTCTAGGGATAAAAACAAAAAATGAGTAGATAGAACATATCATGTAAAACAACCACCAGATAAGGATAACTCTATTTTTTCAAATTCTGCCACAGAACAAAATGTAGAGAATGAAAACCAAATGATACTTGTTGACTGGGCATACGATTGCTATATAGATGAAAAACTACACCTCCTAGTGGAGAATGACGAGGAGGCACTGCATGATATGATGAGACTCAAGAAGTACGTGATGATTGCAATCTGGTGCATTCAGGAGGATCCCTCGCTAAGACCTACTATGAAGAAAGTGACTCTAATGCTTGAAGGAGTCGTGGAGGTTCCAATTCCTCCAGATCCATCCTCATTTATCAGCTCTATCTAGTCTATTTGACACTCGTATCAACAGTAAGTGCTCACTAGTAGGCTCTTGGTAATGAGAACGGATACTCTGGCTGTTCTACAACTGTTTTATAATATTAAGCTATGAAATGATTCAGAGAATAAATATTTACATCTGCTCCATTTTTTTCTTTTTCAACCACTCCGACAAAGATTTCCTAAATCAAATATGATCTCAATTTAATTCAGAAATTTGGCACGGTTTAAATTCAACCAAATTAACAAAATCTCTCAGACAGAGAACTTACTGATACACGTTTACTCGTCTTTTATTATTCTTAAATTATACATCTAATTTCAGAAATATGACAATTAAGTGAAGCAGCAGCAAATAATTCAAGAACAAAAAAAAAAAAAAAGTAGCATACAAGGACCCAACTCAAAATAAACAAATGTACAAGAGCTTCACTGGAACAATATGCAAAACGTATTATCCTATTATCAAATTTGATAGGGTAATTGGGGTGACATCGAATCCTGAAATCATAATTTATATCTTATGAAAGTATATACCTGCTTTGCTTTCATTTTGAACTTCCTTTTCAACAAACTCATTCCTCTTCTCAACCCTACTAAAACCTGGCTGCTTATGGACATTCTTCTCCTTCATAATCTTCCTTAAATTTTCAGCCTCATGCCATTCTCCATCAGCAGCACAAATATTTGACAACATAACAAAACCATCTGGCTTTCTCAAGTCCATTTCGAAAAATTCCTCACCCATAGTTACAGCTAAATCTCTTCTTCCATGGATATTACATCCATTGAGGAAAGCTCCAGCCATTGAATTAGTGACATACATTGGCACCTGTCTCAACAAGTCATAAGCCTCTACCATCCTCCCAGAACGGCACAACATATCAACAACACAAGCATAATGCTCTTTACTAATTTTGACTCCATACCTCTCTTTCATGGATCTAAAAATCTCCAAACCTTTCTCTACTAAACCACCATGGCTGCATGCAGAAAGAACAGAAATGAGTGTGACTTCATTCGCCCGCATCCCTTCTTCCAGCATTCTCTCAAAAAGCTCAATTGAGGAATCAACCATCCCATGCTTCCCATAACACCCAATCATGGCATTCCAGGAAGCCACATTCTTAATACGAGTTATCTCAAACAAAGTCCTTGCATCTTTCGCACTGCCACATTTTGAGTACATGTCAATTAGAGCACTGCCAGTAAATACATCAATGTGAAGCCCCATCCGACAAACCAATGCATGAATTTCTCTACCTCTTTGAATCGAACCTGTTAACCCACCAGCCTGAAGAACTCCTGTTACAGTCACATTATTAGGCTTTATCCCAGAAACTAACATGCCCTTAAACAACTTCAAAGCTTCATTTTCCCATTTGCTTTGAGCAAACCCTGAAATCATAGCATTCCAAGTGACCAAATCAGGAACAAAGCCTTCTGCAGTCATTCTAGAGAAGAATGCAAAAGCTCCATTGCTATCACCTCTCCTAGCATAACTAGCAATTATTGCATTATATGTGAATTGATTCGGTTCTAAGCCTTCCAACTTCATTCTTTCAAACAAATCTACGGCTTCATCAACTTTGCTTACGTTACAATACCCAGAAATCATTGAAGTCCAAGAAACTACATCTCTCTCAAACATTCCATGAAACACTCTACGTGCAGAACAGAGAAGTCCGCATTTACTATACATATCTATCAATGCATTGCCCACAGATACATCATTTTCAAAACCCATTTGGGTCGCCACAGCATGAACTTGTTTTCCTTTATTTATATCAAGCAAACCAACACAAGCTTTTAACACTATTGAAAATGTAAATTTATTGCAACGATATATAAACTCTCGCGTTAAAGAAAAGTACCCAATTGCTTCTTGGAAATTCCCAGTAAAAGCTGAGGCCATAACCATCCAATTCAGCATAAAAACATTCGGGTTAGGAATTTTATCGAACACCAAACGTGCAGAATTCACATCCCCACAACCTGCATACACGCCCACTAGCTTTGATTTCAATGAAAATATGTTCAAATCATTAGTGCACAACAAGGCATGTACTTGCTTGCCTTGTCTCAAAGCCTTGGATTTCATGCATTTGCCGAGCAAGCAATCCAAGTAGTTTACAGATAAGTTATTTATCGGGAAAATTAATCTATTCATTATTCAATGCAACACTCCGCTCATAATTTTGATTTGTATGTTCGTTTCTGAAATCTTTGTGCTTTATGCAGCTTTGCCCATTTCAAAAATGTTTTTTTTTTTGAACTTTTTTTTTAAATATACGTTACAAATATAAACCGCTGACTGAATGGCTTTCAAGTTCACGTTTTTAATGGGTAATTTTTAAAAACCTCCCTTGAGGTTTGAAACAGTTGTAATTAGATGGTGAAAATTGATTTATTTGTAATCACCCCCTTACGTTTTTGTCCGTTTAATCTCTGTTTAGGTAGTTGGGGGCATTTATGACAATTCGTGAGAGAACTAAAAGTTTTGCAAAATCTGGTGGCTCAAGCGCATAACTGAGACCTGCCTTTTTAGTCACTATGCTCTGAGATCCAGATTTCCTAGGTTTTCCAGAAGCCTTTGATTGAATGTGTTTTGACTTTTGAGCTCATTGTTATCAAAACTTGAATTGTTGGACCATTAATAGTTGACCCACAAAGACATTTGTTGAATGCATGCACGTCATTGGCTATAGTGCAGAATTATTTCAAGTAATGAAAAAACATTTGATTTGAGCACCAAATCTTGCAACCCGTGGTTGAACCCCTGTGAGACTTGGTCCTCAAACTAAGTCAGCAGCTTCACCAAGTCATCCTCATTGCCATCATCTCCATTCACATGTTTCAAAGCCTTTGTGAGTCCTTCAACATGCTCTTTGTCAATCCACGCTTCAATTTCAGTCTCGATGGAGCCAGTAGCTCGAATGATGGAGTAAGTCAAAACTCGCCGAGTTAATAAGCTTTTGAGGCTATTATGGTCGTGCTATCTATGTAGGTTTGGGCAAGGGTTTTGAGGTCGGCGAGGTGTTGAGCGAGAGTAGGGAAATATGGATCCTTGGAGAGGAGGGCATCGGATTCGGTCTCGAGCTCGAGCGGAGCTTTAATGGCGGATGAGTTGAACTCGACTGTGTTGGAATTACTGTGCTCTTGGAGGTCGACTTCTCAACTGAGGCTTGCTTAAGAGCTTATAGGACGTTGAGCACTCGTGGAGATTGTTCTTGCCATGATGGATCTTCCATAAACGCAACTCCCTTCCTTTGATTTTGTGCTATTTTGATTGTTCACGGAGTTTATGTGAAATGGAGGCAATGACCCCTCACTGGGTCACTGTATAAACCAATCAACTAACCAAACAATTTGTCTTAATGCTTGAAATTTTTGCTGATTTTTAGCAGTGTCGTGTATACAAACTATCATTAGGGTAATTTCGTCTTTTTAAAGTTAACTAACTGTCAACGAAAAATTTAACTAACGGTGAGGGGTACTTACAAATAAATTAATTTTCACTATCTACTTGCAACTGCCTCAAACCTCAGGGGAGGGGAGATTTTTAAAAATTAACCCGTTTTTAATTGGTCATACGAGTAGTTCACCTATGGGCCTGACACTAAGGCCTGATCGATTTTCAAAGAGTTATATTTAACTGACCATCCGAAAAATTAAAGAAAAT
Organism: Citrus trifoliata; assembly: GCA_018350135.1. Taxonomy (NCBI): domain Eukaryota; kingdom Viridiplantae; phylum Streptophyta; class Magnoliopsida; order Sapindales; family Rutaceae; genus Citrus; species Citrus trifoliata. The sequence continues at coordinate 1,472,345 of CM031385.1, forward strand.
GATTTGGGCTTTACTTAATTAAAAAGATATTATATGTTAATTAAAGCTATTCTTCGAATATCCGAGAAGTACTTTATCTCATTCTTGATTAAATATCTATTCATTTGATATCAGTCTTATTGAACTCTTACCAATTAAAATTTGAAATTAGGACAAATTCTTGTTTAAAATTGATGTGTACCATTTTCTTCTCTTTCCAAATGAAATGCTTTTTTCCAAAAGCTGTGCTGATGAAAGTCCAATATTTGTCCTAATTCTGCTAGAGAGGATTTTCAAGTCCTTATCATTGAGGCATGCTTTGACTAATGCAAAAGAATAACGATGAATACTGCCAAAAGCGCTTTTTTTCTTTTTTTCTTATTGTTTTGACGATGAGTGTGAACTGAACCCTATTGTTATTTTAATACATTTCACTCTCTTGCCAACAGGATTGAGCTCCATAGTCAACATTTTTCGGAAGACTTGGCATTAAAAAAGTTCATGAAATCTGGATGTTTTGACTTGGCCTTTTATATTAAAATTTGATTCAAACGCACAACATAGCTTGCCTTCTCTGGCTTATTAGATAGAAACTTTAGTGACAATTGAACATGCATAGTGGCTTTTAAGAACTCTTAAGCTAAACAGCAAAAGAATTTATATTGAACTGATAAATGAAGCTGGATCTGGAGGAATCGAGACATCCACAGCTCCTTCTATCATTTGAGTGACTTTCTTCATCGCAGGTCTCAGTGATGGATCCTCTTGAATGCACCAAATTGCAATCATCACAAATTTTTCAACTCTCTTTATGTCATCCATTGCTTCCTCATCATTCTCCACTAACACGTCTAGTTTCCTCTCTCTGAAGCAATCATATGCCCAGTCCGCGAGTATCATTTGACATTCTTCCCTTGCATCAACCTCAAAGTTCTTTCTGCAGCAGACAAGCTCAAGCAGCAGAATTCCGAAGCTGTAAACATCTACTTTGGTAGTTATAGGCAGGTTTTTGAACCATTCAGGGGCAACATACCCTTTGGTTCCCCTTATGGCAGTTGTTGTTTGAGTCTGGTCTGTCTTCAGAAGCTTGGCCAATCCGAAATCAGAAATTCTTGCGTTGAAAGTATCGTCTAGAAGGATATTCTGAGGCTTGATATCACAATGTATGATCTGAGATTTGCACTCTTCATGCAAGTAAAACAGGCCTCTCGCGGTTCCGAAAGCAATCTGCATTCTTTTGTACCAATTAGGCCTTCCTGACTTTCTGAACAGGAAGTCTGCTAAGGAGCCATTGCTCATGTACTCGTATACGAGTAGGCGGTGTTCTCCTTCGTTGCAAAATCCCAGCAGCTGGACTAAATTCTTGTGATTTGTTCGGCCAATTGCACTGATTTCTGCTTTGAACTCTTGCTCACCTTCATTCACTGCCTTGTATAACTTCTTGACGGCAACTGGTTTTTCATTCTCGGTAATTAAAACCCCTTTATAGACTTTTCCAAAAGCACCCTCTCCAAGCTCTTCCTTGAATCCTCCAGTAATTACCTCCAGCTCTTTGTAAGTGAAATCCTGCAGGTTCATTTCCGGCATGCCTTTTTGTGACTCAACTGTATTCTGCTTCTTTTGATTCCGGCGGTGAAAGAAAATGAAGGTCACTAGGAGATGCAGAAAGATAGAGCCACCAAGTGTTGCGGATAAAATGTAGATCAATGTTGAATTTTCCTTTTTGTTTGAGCCTGATCCTGCAGATGCATCGGAGTAATCTTTCCTTACTTTTACCAAGGCTTTGCCTCCCACGCTGGGATCAATCCTCCCGTTTGAGAGAGGGGCTCTCTTCTTCCAACACTCTCCCTCTCGGAAAATGGCAACGGCACAAAAACAGTCACTCAAGCAAGCCTCTCTACACCAATCCTCATCCACTGATGTAAAATGTTCATATTCATTAAGGGGCCAGTCTGTATTAGGCATGTCTCTGAATTCAAAAAGATCCATCTCTTCCACTGCTCTATCACAGCTTTGCGGGACAAAATTCTCTTTGCATCCCTTCATCACATCATCTGGATCAAAGAAAGTGTAACCGGGAGGGCATTGGCACAACTTTCTCTGATCATCTCCCAAGCTGCAGAAGCTATTGAACCCGCAAGCTCCACTGCCTGTGTCCGCTCCAATTCTCAAGCAGATATTTGATGGTATAAATGACAAAAAAGACCAAGCCTTAGGCCATCTCCCACCAGTGGAAGCAGAGTTTTTCGGGTAGATGTAGTGCCTGAAAACTCCATCGGGATCAACAACTGCCCTCTGGTAGAAATCTTGAGCCGTTACATTATTTGATGTCACTGGATTAAGTATGCTTCCGTTCCTCGCTGTAAGGTATATAAAGCCAGACTGGTTAAAGACCACTTGATAGCCACTGCCTATAGAAGTTTGAGTTGACCAGTAAGGAGCATTAGCGCCATCAAATGGATAAGTTGTGGTGTAGAGGAGAAGATTCCCATCTGTTTGCAACTTAAACATGAATCTTCCGGATGAGTAATTCGTCTCCGTGAGACGAGCGATAACTTTGGTACCTTGACTCATCACCTGTGTCGGTAAAAGGGTGTCTGTTGGATCATCAAAACTCTCCCACATAGTGGAAGAATCCTGGCTTGCCAGCACCAAGTTGCCAGTATCAAGCATGGCTGCATAGGCTGCTCCAGTGCTTGGAGGTTCCCTCCATATCTCCCTGCCAGATGAATCTCTCAGAATCAACTGCCCATCTACAGTAAGCTCAACTTTTGATCCTCTTTGCACAAGATTATCTCTATTTGCTGACCATACAATTGTTCTTTCAGGGATTTTGTTGAACCATATAGTTAATAGAAAGCCCCGGTCGCCAACCTGTCGGAAGCCAAACGCAAAGTCCCCAGACTGCGAAATCCAAGAAGCCGCGGGATTATCATTTGATGCTGTGAGTGATGAACCCAATGATATGTTACTAGACGATTGAGCAGCTGTGGAAATTGGAAGCAACAGAGATATTAGGAAAAATAAAAGACCCTGCATATTTCCAAGGTTTATTTTCCAGACAGGGAAGGATCAAAAGACCTATAGAGCAATTAATTTGCCCGAATGATCGATTCTTATAAGTCACTATTAAATTATTAATGCAATTGACTTCATTTCATTGGACTTTCTGACATTAGAGTCTGATTATTCCTCTGCCGGCCTGAATAAAAAATAAAATAAAGAAAGATGACTTGGGAACCGCGTTATCACATGAATCTTTGCAGAAATTATGTAGTAACTGCTAGTGACAGCCACTTCATTGTTTTCATTTGTAGAGTTTGAGTTTTCTTATTACTTGTCATGATTTTGAATATTTACTTTGTTTCCTCTTGAGCATACGCTAGAGAGTTCAGAAATTCAGTCATTAAATTAATTAGCTTTGCCTTCTTTTCTTCACCTGGCTTTACTGAGACAAACCGACAAAAAATGCATGAAGACTTTGTCAAACAAAATGATACTTGGTGACAGCTAGGCCAGACCAGAAAAACTAAAAAGTGATTTATAATTTTCAAATTGCTAAGGCATTGCACTTTATTGTTTTTATTGATGTTGTTTTGATTTTTGAAGTTTTGATTTTACAGTATAAATTTTTTATTATTATACAGCGACAAATCAACAAATCTTACGAAAAAAAAACATTTGATCAAATGGATAATAATATTTTATGATGACAAATGTTATTTAGGGTTAGTTTCTAGTTTTTAAAATAATTGTTGTTAACTATACTGTAAAAATAATTAATTATAAAAAAATTAGTTAAATATTTGATAAAATTTGTTTCTAAAAGTGCTATGAGTTTTAAAAGAAGTTGTATGTATTTAATAAATTTTACTGTTAAACTCTTTTAAAAATATGAATGACTGAGTTAAATGAATAAAATTTATTTATATATTTATAAATATGTATATAAAATATTTTAATTATGCATGTATAATGATTCGTAACTAGAATAAATATTTACATTATTAATTTTATTTTTTTATTTTGTTATCTCAATATAGTTAGTAATAATAATAATTTTTTAAAAACTAATGATTTTAGTTCTTAAATAATAAGGATAATTGTGGATTCTTAAAATATATATGAGGTTATATACGAAATTATGTTTAATATAAAAATTATTCTTAAAATCATATTTTGAAAAGTTACTATTTTCCTGCTTTTCAAAATCTACTGTAAGATAGAGTGATTTTGTCAGAAGTAATTTTTAAAGAAAATTACCAGATACCAATATTATTGTTTATTTTTAAAAAAATTATTTTTAAATCTTTTAAAAACAATCTTAGAGAGGCTTTTAATCCCTTAAAGTTTTAAAAAAATTAAATTTAAAATAATTGTTCTTGGGCTTGATATTCTCAAACTTGAACTTGGCCCATTACTAATTGGGCTTGACCCAAAGAATGATAATAGTAGTAAAAGATAAATGTAATTGAAACCATCCTTTTTTTTTTTTCAAAAATGATTGCTTACAAAATTGGGATACAAAAGTAAAGCGAGTCCTGTGTTTAATTATAATCTTTGTCTATTGTCAGGAATAATTAGAAAGAAAGGAATTAAAGAGAGTCAAAAAAGGTTCCAACGACCAAGCTTCTTAATTAATAGAAACATTTATGCAGTTGAAATTTGAAGCTGAGGCTAAAAGCACCGCACATTTATTGTAACACTTCTATTTTTATCTTATTTTTAAAATTTCGTGTCGTTATATTGAGACTCAAGTTGTAAATAATAAAAAAAAGAAATTAAATATTTAGTGAATTTATAATAACAAGGTAAATTTAGCTTTATTCGTTGCAGAATATTAGGGCAAGCCAATGTAGAGTTACGAGAAAGTCAATATGTTGAACTGGAATCCTCCCATGATTTTATGATATAAAACTGGCAAACTGCACCGTTTTTTCAAAACTCAAAAGCAAATGCATGCATACATCGAATTTTGTCCATACAGAAATTTTCTGTTGATTATTAAAGTCTTGTCATTTTTTTTAAAGAGAAATTACTATTTTTTTACTCTGTAGATAGTAAATGATCAAAAATATTACAATATTTTGAAATCTTTCATTTTTAAATTTAAAATTTTCAAAAATACTCTTTTTAAATTAAATTAATTAAGATACTCCTTTTTTTTCTCTCTCGTTTTTCCTCTCCTTGCCTTCATAATCTAGTGAAAAATGTTGGTTTGATTATAAATAACGTGAAAATAAATAAATTCAAAATTTAATCTTAGTCACTCATTGGACAAGAAAAGTAAGAAAGAAAAAAAAAGACAAGAATATGATTCTTTTCCTTTTAAATCTTACGTTAGTGAAGTTAAAACTCGTTAGTGAATTTTAACTAAAAGACAATTTTGTTTTTGTAATGTAATTTAACATTATAATGTAGAAATTTTTTCAATAAAGGTTAAAGAGGACATAAGATGTTGGATTTGAGCAAGGTTAGAAACAAAAATCGTACAAATGTTTTATCAAATTCTATCATTGGAGGCCTTACCTTAAAAAGCTATTTGAATATTTTTTTAAAAAAAACTTCAAACATATTTTTGAGAGGTACTAAGTATACTAAAAACTTGAAACGTGTAACAACAATTTTATGATCCTTAACCAAAAAAAAAAAGAAATCTTAACAAATATTAATTACCACTATTTTTTATTCCGATAATTTTATTGTCTTTTTTTTTTGTTAAAATAAAGTGAAAGGTAGATTTGAAATTTGGTATCACCTAAACAAAAAGCTAATGTTACTTATTATCAGAAAAAAGGGAAAAGAAAAAGAAAAAGGGCGTGAGTGCTAAAAGAGTAATGAAGAAGTCAAAATGAGGAAGAGATGGAAGAAGAAAAATTATAAATTTGGTAGATAAGGGCAGGTATAATGCCTTCTATTTCTCTCCCCAAAACCAACCAAATCTTCTTTATCATTTTATTTTCACCACTTTATTCCTTACCATTCAAAAAGTAAAAATGTTATCTATTTTTAACATTTTATCTTATAAGAAAAAAATGATATATCATATATTTATGCAAATATGTTTTATAAGGGTTGAACTATGGTATGGTAACTTAAGAATATCGTTAAATAATCTAAAATCAATTAGAATCACTCATATTTATTCATCCATACAACATAAGGCAGGGTACCGTGAGGTACAATAGTCACCAACCTATTTATGATTACAAGTCATTAAGCATTTTTTTTAAAGCAACATAAACTAAAAATAAAAAGAAATATTAAAAGTTAAAAAACAATAAAAAAATCGTCATCATAGATATAATTGAGTTTTTAACAGAAAAATACCATCAATATTAATTTAGAATGACCATAGCTCAAAAATCTATTGTAATCCAAGATATGTCATTTATCCTATTTATTATAGAGAAATTTAGTAAAAAAATATAAATTATAAAACTTCTATTATGCAGAAATAAATTTTTTATTTTAGTTGATTTGTGATACAAAATTATTTAGTCCATTAAAATTTGAAAAACAAACATTTGAAGATTTAGTAGAAGTTTGTACTTTCTTACGTTGAAGACGTTGGAAATCATGTCAAGTACATGAAAATCTTAAAGTATGCAACTACAACTACAGGGCATCTTCTTACTGTTACTGAGACTATTCATTTTACCAAAATAACCTTGTACTTCAATTTTCTTACATAAATTTCAGTAATACTAGTACCCAACACACACAGGGACTGCTGCATAGCCAATCCACAAATATCTCTTCCATTCACAGCTCCTCTCTTTCCTTTGCGTTCTCTATCTCTCTCTCTTTCTCTTTCATTTTGTTTTATTTTTGGCTCATGTTTTGAAGGGGCCACCCACAACTGTTAAAAACTTTTGCATGTCAGTACCTAAATTCTTTTGAATCTCTATGTTTCTTGATCTGGGTATCAATTGTTTTTGCTTTGGATCATAGTTGAAGTCGTTCAAATATTCTTTTTCCTTTATTTTTTTCTCTTTTTTTTGGTCAAGTTTTGTCCTTTACCAATCCTCTAACAGATAAAACACCATCTGGGTTTTGGTTCTTTTTGAGTTTCTTTGCTTGCTTTAACAGATTCAAAGTAATGGGTTTCTTGTTGATGATGCAAATACACTTTGTTTCATATCAGGTTAGTTTTTTATGGCCTTTCATTTTTTTCTCTTACATGTCATAGCCCATTATTTGTTTGTTTTAGCTGTAACAGGTGTTTTATTGGATTATCGATTGATTTCTTAGTGTAAAATTTGTGTATTAGCTGAAGTTGTCAGTCCTATTGAGTTCGTCTGTTGAAAGAAAAAAAAAATTGTTTTAAGTGCTGTAGTTTGGATCTTGTTTTCATATATGAAAAAACTAATTTTTGTTTTGAAATTTTATGTTACTTCAATTTTTTTTAGAAGTGTTTGATTCTCCTTATGTCATGATTGCTTCTGTTCTTATTGCCTTTTTCCCCTAATTGGTTTTTTTATAAAGCAAGTTACTTTGCGTTGGGATTTGACTTTTGTGTTGATTGATATTGCTGTGTTCTCAAGTCTCAAGTCTCAACTATAGAGATTATTAAACTTATATAAAGTTCAGTTCTTTGGATGTGTAGGTTCTGGTTTGTGTTAGTCTGTTCATTGATTGTATGTGGGCATGTTATTTATTCAATCCCCTTGTCTGGTTTGATTTGGGAATGCAGGAAAAAAAGGGTAAAGAAATCAAATTTCTCTTATGATTTTGAAGTTAGTTCAATTGAATGAAATTTAAATTGCTTTTAATTTCTTTTCTTTGTTTCCTCTTTCAATCTGTTGGAGGCGAAAAATATGATTTGTCATTAAGTTCTTCTTCTGGATTACTGTTAAAATGAAATCGCCTTGGCATGCATCCAAAGTCTATAATGGGGTCTTTGTTTGATGAGAAAAGAGTAAGAAAAATGTCTCCGTGCCATTCTTTCTTGCAAGTGCTGTGGAGTGCTACATGTTGTCATCTTCTGCCATGACTGTTTTTGTTTCTGGAACATAACACATGGTTTTTTTATTACTCTTTGGTTTATTAATGCTTCTGAATTGTATTTGATCTGCTACGGTGTTTCTTTTCATACTTGAGTATATGTCTCTTTTGGTTCTTTCTATCTAATCTAAGATGTGATGGATGGATTCATTTTGGTTTTCAAGCCCAAAATCACCACTACTCTTGGTCATCAATACTACCTTAGCATATATTTGCCGGAATTTAATGTTTGAAGACTGAAGTAGCGGACACTGCTATTGTATGTTTAACCAACTCATTTTCCTGTACTTTCTTCTTTGGCAGAGAGAATCTCTGTTTGTATGAGTATTTTTTCAGTTAAGCATTAAGACTATGGGCAGAGGCAGAGGAAAGGGAAAGAAGCTGACTGTTAGCAATCACGATGATGCTGGAAGTGGCGAAGAAGAAAAAATTCCTGCGCAGAAGAGAAGGGGGAGGCCACAAAAACCACTAAAGGATGATATTGATGACGAAGAAGCTGAAAAAATAGAAGAGGAAGATGCTGAAAATGGAAAAGCCGGTACACCAAGCAAAGACGTCAAAAGTCCTACCGCATCAGAGAATGGAAAAAAGAGGAAGCGTAACTTACAAGTTAAAGAGAAGCCTGTTTCAGTCAAAGAGGAAAATGGTAATGGAACCAGATCAAGCACTGATGACTCGACCAAGTCAAATGGGTTCCGGCATAATGGGAGTAGGAGGAAAAATAAACCCCGTCGGGCAGCTGAAGCTGTTGTTGAATGCAAGTAAGGTTATGGATGGCTATTGCAATGGGTCTCATCTTTTTCCAGTTGCCCGATAAATGACAAAATAGGAAGTGAGGCCAAGTAAATCGCTAGTTTCATTTTTCTTTCATTCTGTTTCTTTCTAATTTTTTGCAAGTCTCTACCTTCAATTTGTTTTTGAATTCATGTGGGAGTTTTTGAGCTGATTCTGCTGGTTGTAATTTTTGTTAGTGATTTATATCACCATCTGTTCCTTGTATTATATTATTTTGAATGACATGCATAAGCTGCTACTTATTTTTCCACCATATCTCAGTATTATCTTCTTTGATTATAACCTCTTAAGGCGTGAACGAAATGAGAAGTTTTTACCTAATCAACTCTATTTGCATTCTTGATGATTATGAGCTTTTGGTTAGTGATGATGAATATTTGCTTCGGTTTCTCTAAAGTCTAGACCTCTGAATTCTGTTTGACATCATCTCATATTATCTGATATTACATAATTGCTACTTTACAAATTGATAGAAAGTAAAGCGTGGATGTTTATTCTTCTTTTTTGACTCTTAATATACAAAAAACACAGCTTCTTAGCTTCAGTTTAATGCATTCACATTTCTCAGCAAAGGAGTTATACACTGCAGATATCTTCTTGGATTATGCACATTGAGCATTTTCATGAAGTTCATTCATAATCAGTGATTCTAATTACCTTCTATTACTGTGTGAGGAGTGCTACTTGGAGAACAAAGATTTTAGTTACAGGTGAGGTTTCAGGGGCTCAAATAACGGAGATTCCTAAGCGCTATATTCAAGTTTTTGTGTTGAAGAGTATTTTATATGGGGAAAGAATTCTTATTCCCTTTCCAAAGAGGCTGAAGAGTCGCTGAGACTTAAGAGTGAGAAAAGAGATGAGTGGCATCAAATTTTCTTTCTTTGCATTGGGAAAATTTGGTTTGCTCTTATATCTCCATATGATCTGCGCTCAATGTATGAATCTGGCATCATTTATATATTTATCTGACCTGGATTGGTTTGTGTATCGTGTTGTTAAAGAGCATGAAGTTTCACTGTGGCATCCAGCATTCATTAATATGTTTCTGCATTCTTCAAGTTTTTCCTTAGGATTATGACGCGCAGATGCTTGTATGTATATGTTTTAGGCTTCAACCGTTTCTTGCAGACGTCTCTTGCCTCTTGTGACTACTAGTTCTTGAATATTTCCTTCTCCCAGTGACACTAGTGTGATGAAGTTGGGCTTGCAGTATTACATGGAACTCGTTGCTAATGAAATCTGTTCAGTTCAGTTAATGTAGGTTTTACGCAGATTGCATACAAAAAGATAGCTTGTTTCTTTATGCTTTATTAGTAAGATCATGTATCTTACTATGGAAGCATACAATTCAGCTCTCTTCGCACTAATTTGATTGAATAGACTTTATGGTATCAAAATATGTTTGCTCAATTAACTGTAATACTGCAGCAATTAGTGCATCATCCCGATGGCTTGCCAAAACATAATTTCAACTTTCTTTGGGTTGGCTGCCTACCCTTTTAGACTAATACGAGGCAAAACCAGCAAATCTAAAAGGGTTGTTTTGACTGCAGTGATCCCTTTAAAGCTAATAAAATGATGTGGTTTGATTGCTTCTGCTGAAAAACTAATGAATTTCCTATAAACAGTATCATTATTCATCAAATATATAATGAATTTGCTTGAATGGTGCATCATTGCTCAGGTGCTTTTATGAGTTCTACGATATGGAATTTAAGTGCGTCGGGCCAAATGAATTTTGAAGCCCATGCGTCTTATGAGTTGGTGGGTTTTCTGTGTGCTAACAACCCACTAAGACTGCTTTAATGAATTTAAAATTTTCCATTAAAAGATATTATTTTGTTTCTCTTTATTAAACATGGGAACAAAACAAAAAAGCAAATTATTTGGCATTTGCCATGTTTCAATTGAACAACTACAAAGGAGAAAAAAAACAAAAAAGAAGTGTGAAATGTAATTGTTTTGGTTATTATGAGAGCTTGCTTTTGAGGTATGATTCTGTGAATAATGGGGGCTGATTCACCTCAAAGCAGTTTTATGGAATTGATAGAGTTAAGACAGTCACGAAAATAAAATGAAATAGCCGTTAGAGGTGATGCTGGCAATAGCCGGCGATTGCACTCCTACAATCAAGTTATATAAAGATTGGAGAGGGTGCGAAGAAACCTTAAAACAAGTGAAAATTTTAGAGTTGTAGAGAAGAAAGTAAACATGTTTTACTGAGACTGACTTAATCTTATATAGAAAGTGCCCTTGAGAGCATCTTAGTTGTCTTTTTGGACAGATAATGGACAATAATAAGTTATTTTTTTAGGTAATTTAACTATTCAACTTGAGTTTTTTAGCCACTTTAGGGCTGGACTGTATCAGCTATGAGACAGTCTCCAGTGACAGCATATCTTAATCTCTAATTAGCTTAGTTCAAATGAGCCAATTAGGCTGTAACAATTATTGACTTCACTATTGCTGGCTCGAATAACAGTTAAGTAGATTCCCTCTCTCACTATTGGTGCATGTGACTCTTGGAGAGATAATTTAATATGATCCCTGTGGGGATCATACCATGTTAATGTGTAACAATTTTGGTGGAGGGACTGTTATTGTTACAATGGTCCTTCATTGAAATGTGGCAACCTTAAAGTAATTTAGGAGGCATTTTTTGCGCTTTTCTTGAGAGCTTCTCATTTTATCCTTATCCTTTCAATTTACTCTTCACATTTTGTAAGGGTATATTAGACATGGGAGCTATCGCATATGTATCACTTTCTAATTATGGGTTAGTTTGGGATTGCAGTGGCTGATTAAATAATTTGTTTTTATTATGCGGATTAAATAAGCAGCTAAGCATTTGATAAACTGTGTTGTTACGGTTCTGTGAGTTTAAAAAATGGAGCACATGCGTTTGGTAAATTTTATTATGAAAGTATTATTTATTATATAATACCAAAAAAATATATAAGTTTAAATTGTCTTTTATTTTTAAAGTATGTTTAATAAATTGTTTAGACATGTTTGTTTTTCCTTTTTTCTTTAAGTACGTAAAATTATATAATATGAAAAAAAACTCAATTTAATATGAAAAAAAACTCAATTAAATAAATTTTAATGAGCTTCATAATTTGTTACATAAATATGAATAAAATTCATACTCATAATAATCCAAATAAAATAAAAAGTAATACGTATTATATTCACATTAAATTAATAATGGACAAAATATACAATAGTTGTGTTCATAATTTAATTGTAATGGTAATATGATATCTAATGGTTACATATTATGGTTTATAGAAAAGTAAGATATAATTGCATTTTTGTAAAATACTAAGGTTATAATAGGAATTTTAAAAAAGTGTGGTGACTTATTTAATAAATTACTTATAAAAAGTAACTTCCCACCTATTTTTAAAAGTTGCTGTTAAAATAAAAAAAATTATTATATAAGCTCCTTTTATAAAATTTACTTTTATTTATAAAAAATTATGAAATAAATAATTTTTTGAATTTCGACTCTAATCCTAAGAGCATCACCAAAAAACTCTTCAAATAAGATTTTATTACTTATTTGAATAGCCACATCAATATTTAAAACTCCAAAAGACACTCCAATTAAGATTTTTCAAATAAGAATTGATTCTCTCTCTTCAAATTTCGAGAGTTAATTTCTCACTCTTCAATTTATATTTTATTACTTTTCATTGAAGAAAGAGAGAGAAGTGCTTTAATTGCTATTGACTTTTCCTTTGAAAAAATAATTATTTGATTAAAATAATATTAACTTATTTATATTTGAAGAGTCTTTTGGAGAATATCATATTTTTTCACTCTTTTATTTGCCACATAGGTAAGCAAATAAGTATTTGAAGAGTAAAATTTATAGAGGCTTTTGGAGATGCTTTAAACAGGGCCTATATAAATTGGTAATTTATTTAAATATTTTTCAATTGGCGGGCTTGCAGGCCTAAAAACATAAGCCCAGCCCACATACAAGTCAGATCGGGCTAGCACTTAAAGTGGACCAAGTTTATTTCATCATTATTTCTTACTTGTTATAAGTAGAGCTGCTCAACCGAGAAATGACACGTCATAATCAATTGATTGGAAAATTTTTCCGGACGTATTCATTTCTGGGGCAACATCATCAGCTTTATCTGGTGAAATTCTGGGTTCAAAGTCATCAAGTTATTCATTATATTTTAAGAATTACACTCGGCTTTAAAATCAAGTTTACTTGAATATACAAGTAGATCTACTTGGTTTCAGAAACGGACACATAAACGATTTTTTTTTTTTGACAATTATTTTAGGTTTCTTAAGATGCCAAAGGTGAAAATTAATTTGTGCCAATGACATAATTTTATTTTCAGTCAGAAGGTGCAGCTAATGGAGTAGAGGGCCAAGCATATGGGATGCTAATAGTCATATAAATGGAGGAGGTAGTTTACGAATGGTCCAAATCAAAAGCATCGTTACTTGCCCCTCTCTCTCTCTATATAAAATTAGCATGTTTGTATCTAATTGATTTTTTTTTTCAATTTTCTATGAGTTTACATATTTGGTGAAACTACAGAAAAGATTCTTGATAAGATCAATGGAGATGCGGCAGTTGATTCATATCATCGTTATGAGGTAGTAGTATGATTGCTGGCCAATTCAAGAGAGCACAAAATTTTAAAATAACGCTTATTTAATATAATCAAGTGGATATTGACTTTATGTGAGAAATAAATATTGTGACAACCTTGAGAACATTTAAAATTTAAATTTTATTTGTGCATCATCTTCTGTTTATTTTTATAATAAACACAAGATCAAAATATATTCTCTTGGCACCCCAACTACAGGACCAGATGAGATCTCGATACCCCTTATGCTGCAATGTTACCAACTTAATTTTGGCGGGCTTTAGCCTGAATCCATTACCTTGATTTCCAGGTAGTAATTGATCATGATTACTATTCAAATATACAATCAATTGTAAATGATTAATCTAATTTCATAAGGGTTCCGTCGTCTCCTCACTAGAAGTCAAACTTTTAGATAAAAATAATTAAACTCTTCTTTCAACGTTGAATAAATTGTACTGTTTTTGTTTTAATATTTAAAGAACCACAATTTTTGATAATAAATTAAACATGTGAAGGCTGAATATAATATGTTATGTGTCCTTTTCCATGCCATTCAGCCTATTTTATTCCTCTATATCATGCCAAATACGAAGCAAACAACTGGCAAACCACACTCAGTTATGGCAATTCAAACCAACTCTCTCTTTGCTCTCCTCATTCTTCTTGGCTCGGCGAGCGTTAGCAATTTTGTTGCTGCTGCTAAAATAACAAATAATTATGATACTGCTTTTTTGAATAGAACTAGTTTTCCTCCTGGCTTCATTTTCGGAACAGCATCATCAGCTTATCAGGTAAAACATTCATCTCTCTTAATAAATATCTCTCATTCCGTCGAGGTTTTTCAATTGAAAAAACGAAAAAAGAAAAAAGGAAAGAGGGATCCATCACAGGACTACCTAGTTGTTTTTGTTTTTCTTTTTCCCCCCCAGTATGAAGGTGCAGCAACTGAAGGTGGAAGAGGTCCAAGCTTATGGGATACTTACACTCACAGACACCCAGGTTTTTATTTTATTTTATTTTCGTCTTTTTTTTTTTTTTAATTTTCTTGCTCACGGGAATTGTTAAATGTTAGTGAGGATGCAAGTGCTAGAACAGTTGTGTGTTAATTAGTTTATATATATATCTATATGTTTACGACATTAAAAGATAAACTAATATTTATAATTAAGAATTGTTCGGGAATGATTTAATACAAGGTATCTATAACTCGGAATTTTGTAAAAGAAATTTATGCTCCTACACTATAATAAGAGAGGAACAGGGTCTCAAAATCAATAATTTTCACGTTGAGACTCAAATTCGCACTCTCAACTTTGAGGGCGCAATAGTCCCAAAATTTAATTTTGGATTGTTGATTGAATTTGTTTACACATGAAATTTGTCAAAATTTCAAATTTTGTATTAAAAGTACAAAAAATAAAAAATAAAGCCCACATGTTCGGACTATATATATATATATATATATATATATATAGTAGTTTTCCAATCAGGGATTCCTGACTTTAATAAAGTCAGGGATTAGTTAAACACATACTCCAATGCACTGTGTTTTTATCTTTTAGCTAATTCATGACTTTATTAAAGTCAGGAATCCCTGATTGGAAAAGCACCCTATATATATATATATAGAGAGAGAGAGAGAGAGAGAGAGAGAGAGAGAGAGAGAAATGTTTCAGTCAGGAATTTTAAAGTGCGGGAAAGTGCGAGAAACTTTTAAAACCGTATGGTTTTAAAAACTTAAAACTGTAAGCCTTTAAAGCCGTATGGTTTTAAAGGTTTCCCGAATTTTCCTACACTTTAAAATTCCTGACAAAAAAACTACTATATATATATATATATATCCAAATCCTTTTACTTCTTAATTAACTGTTTAATTTGTGTGTTGTCAAATTTAAGTCCACATATGTATTTATGGTGCCTATATATATATATTATTTTGTGTTCAAAGATAATCAACTCTATTTTAAAGTCCATTTTAGATTGGATGTAAATTATTTGCAGCATTTATGTTTGTTATGCAACTTGTTTGGTAGCATCATGGAGCTTGAATTATTTATTTAATAATTTTGAGAGGATTAGAAAAGCTTCATTCAAAAAAAAAAATTGATTAGAATATTTTAAAAGCTGGACATTGACCGTTTCCTTGAATGTAGAATTTCGAAACCATGTGACTGACATCGAATAAAATAAACCAAAGTTATTTTTGAATAAGCATTAATATTTTGAAACTTGAAAGATTCACCATCAAATGTGACAAAAGTGATTGAAAATTATATTATGTTAAGTTCATGTAGACGTAATTATCTTATCTAATTAATGAGTTGTCGTTTTTGTTTTTGTTCTTTTATTAATCTGTTCTAAACAGATCACATTAGCTAGTAGGACATCTATCTGAATCATTACCATTGTTTTTTAATTTATATTATCATAAATTCAGCTATATTCCATGGAAACCTTTTCAAGAGATGAGGTCCCTTTTTCACCACCAAATAAATAAATCAGTATCTCTTTCCACTGCTACAATTTTTCCCCCTTTTCTGCAATTCAGGAGCGGATTTTTCATTGATTTTGATAATTAAAGTGAGCAATATTTTTATAGTACAAATTCAATAACAATCTTATGTAAAATTATTTGAAAACTTTCTTGCATGTTTGTTCGAAATTTTAATATTCTAACATCGATTCCGGATAAGTTATTAACTCTCAAAATGGACCATACTGTTTGTTCGTGAATGTGACAAAACGGCAACTTTTAAGAATGGTCGCACAAACGTTTGTTCATTTAATGGGGGAAAGATTTATAATGTCAATGGGGATTATCATCTTGAACGAAGTATTGATTGGCCAATAGGAAGTGGAAGCCGAGGTCTGCTCTTGTTTGTTGTTTTATGACTCGACAACTTGGGATGCCATGCCATTAATGGACTCCAAACCAGATTTCAAATTATCCTAATTTTTGTAAGCCACATGTTGACAAATAGCTAGGGTCTAATGTATCATCATGATTCAGTAATACGTCTGATACTAATACTTCATTCTTATTTTTTGTTTTTATTACTTTTAATTAGTTGTTTCTAGACAAATTCTTATAATCTGAGATAAAAATTTAAAAATAACTAAACGATCTTTTTCTCAATGGAAATAAAGAAAGAAAAAGAATCCGATAATTCTAGGCTTAGAAAGTTCATAACCTAACTAATCGATAATGTGACATTATCTCAAAGGATCATAAAATAAGTTATTAAACTTTTATCAATTTTCTTCTATATGGAATTTGTTTGTATATGTTAAAACAAATTTTATGGATAAATATATGTTTAGTTGATTAAATCTCTTGAGTTGAAATAAGAGGTCTAATGTTCCAACTTTAATCATATAGGTGGAAAGAAAATTTAATAAAAAATTCTTTTGTACATAAAAAAAATTCAATTATATGTTGAAGATCGACAACTTTCATCCACATAGCTCTTATAATTCTCTCTAGTGGATGTTGCCATGTTGGCACTTTATGAGATACAAATTAACTTGAGCATCATAATGTTGTTTACTTTTTGAAGCCAAAGCCTCATAATTTTGATGACGCTAAATTATAAAGGACCAATCACAAATTTACTAAATGAAGAGAAATGCCCTTTGTGTTTTCTGTTAATTAGACGAATTTCTTATATTTGGCAGATAAGATAAAAGATGGCAGCAATGGAGATGTGGCTGTTGATTCGTATCATCGCTATAAGGTGTGATTGGTAAAGGGTATGTGTTCAATATTTTGATGAACTCTTTAGATGCAATTATTAATTTTGTTTTTCTATTTTAATAGGAAGATGTTCGAATCATAAAAGAAATGAACCTTGATGCTTACAGATTCTCCATCTCATGGTCTAGAATATTGCCAAGTAAGGCAATCTTTACACCGTCAATAATCCCTATTACTTTTATCTTTGATACATGTCATTAAACCTTGATTTTTTAATTAATTAATTTATTTTCATGTTTAAAAATTTTATGACTTAATTGTGCCCAAGATGGAAAGCTGAGCGGGGGCGTGAACAAGGAAGGAATCAGATACTACAAAAATCTCATCAACGAGCTGATAGCTAATGGTCAGGATTATTTCATCTTTTGTACACATATACGTATTTTTCACAAACACTAGACTTAAAAACATTTAATAATTCATTCTTCATTTATTTATTTAATTTGTTTTTGAAAAAACAAGTGGCGGTGACCACCGAATTTTAATTTTTTTGCCTCCACGAATAAGGGTGGGCAGCACAAATAAAAAAATTATTTAAAACGATTCAGTCAAATCTTAGAATTATTTAATTACTGAATTTGCTTGTATATTCTTTTAATTAATGAGGTGTAGGTATACAGCCCTTTGTAACACTCTTCCACTGGGATACACCCCAAGCCTTAGAAGATGAATACGGTGGCTTTCTGAGTCCTCGCATTGTGTAAGCACTTACAAATTAATTTATACTTTCAGGATTTTCATTATTGTGTCAGATCTATTTTCTATGAAACATATATTTTACAAATTGAAAACTGAAGAAATTTAAGCCCAGCATTTTTTTTGAAATTCCGGGAATATTTCTTCCAGTCATGTTCTCAGCACCAAATTGACGCACTTGTTTTCCAGGAATGATTTTCAGGATTATGCACAAGTTTGCTTCAGAGAATTTGGTGATCGAGTGAAGCATTGGATTACACTTAATGAGCCATGGACTTACAGCGTAGGTGGTTACGGTGACGGATCTTTGGCTCCCGGACGATGCTCGGATTGGCAGCAATTAAATTGCCCCGGTGGGGATTCCGGGGTGGAGCCATATTTGGTGGCACATCACCACCTTCTTGCTCATGCAGCTGCAGTATATTTGTACAAGAACACATATCAGGTTTAATTTGCCTCTACAGTTCCAATATTGTTTTAGTGACTACATAAACTTGATCTTATGGGAATTGAAAATGCGTCTTATATATTTTATGCAGTACAAATTAAAATTTAGCCTTAGTGAGCACAAAAAAGAATTGAAAAAAAATTCAGTTTTTATCATCTTTTATTTGTGAAACATTTCGGCATTGCTAGAACTAAGAAAGTTTCACCAAGTAAAATAAGAAGTGACTCCTAATCTACTAATCATGAGAGGAAATTTGGCTTTAATTTGGTAAAGAAAATTATTGATTGAATTCACTGTTAGGTCTAGTTTCAGTCCCCCCCCCCCCCCCCCCCCCCCGAAATAAGGATTATTAAGTTCTCTGATTATGTGTTTTCCCCTATTTTTTTAAATCAATTAAACTTTGTAGTAAAAGATGAATTTGAAGCTTGATGGAACTTTGGGCACAAAACGTTTATTTTTTCTGTTGATGATTGTAAATAATATACTTGAATACTAAGTTTAATTATACAGACAACTCAAAAGGGCAAGATTGGGATCACACTAGTATCGAGCTGGATGATACCCTACTCCTCTGCAAAGCACCATCAAAATGCTGCGGAAAGAGCCCTAGACTTCATGTTGGGTTGGTAAGTATTACCATTGCATAATACATTTGTTCAATATATTCATATGTTAATTCTTTTTTTTCTTTTTTTAATGATCTTCTTAAGATGAGGATATTACTGAACAAAATCAAAGAAAAAGTATAGTGAATCATGGGGACAAAATAGTGCCAATTAATCTAAATCATTAGATGCTTGATATTAACTGTCACCTGTTATATATATGGATTTTGCCCCCAAGCTTTTGAACACGCAGATGAGAGTCAAAGTATTAAAAAAGAAAAAAAAAAGAAGGAAAAACAGCCATACCTATTTTTGATGGAAAATACTTAATGAAGAGAAACACTAAAGAAAGACGAGAGAAATAAAGAAGAAAATAATAGAGGGAGAGTGAATGGATAGAGAGGGAAAGGACAAAATTCTCTCGTCTTTCTCTTATCCTTCTCTATACCTAACACTTCTCATTTTCAATTTAGTGGTTTATGGCGTTTGCACAACCATCCCAACTTAACAAGCGCCATTCTTTTTTATGTTTCTTGTTCGCTGAGTTGACTACATATATAAATTATAAAATGAGAGATAAATAGACCCAAACTTTTGGTAGTGTCAGAGCGTCAATCCGATGGACACCAAAAAGGCGAAATGAATGATTTTGTTGTCACTAACTAGTCTGCTATGATGACAACATATGTCCAGGAGATTCCAAAACCTAAATTTACTTGGTGGCTATTATTTGTGTAAGCATATGCAAGGCATCGTTGCAACTTTGGGCAAGAGGCTACAAATTAAAGAAAATATTTGGCTAGACGGATGTAGGTTTATTAATTATTGTGGTGATTAGAATATGAAGTGATAATCGAGTACGAGTAGTGCCAACTGATGCAATATGTGACGTGATATTGCTAAAAATTGACATTTGTAAGATAGTTATTTATCTTATGTTACATAGTGATATGTAAAAGGGTCATTATCAAAGTGCTATGCTAGTTTATTTATTTATTTATTTATTTAAAACCACCACAGTAGTGGGAAAATGCTATGCTAGTTACCCTTATTGAAGATAATTATATAACCAATTTAGTGATATAATTTTAACTTAGTTTGAAACTAAGGTCTAGCTTTAGAGGGCAAGAATGACTTTTTTAAAAGCTTAAGGAACTTCAATAATGTGTGAGTTAATATAAAAAAAAGATTTTATTTACCATTTATAATTTATAGTTTCTAAACAATTTTGGGGCTATATCTAATTACTAAAATAATCAGGGAAATAGAATTAGCATTAAATCTCAAAATATCTAAAAAAATTAAAGAGGAATGAAGACACAATCAACCTTACCCCAATGTTGAGAATTGATTTATTAGCACTAGCCCTAGAAATAATTACTAACTTTTTCCGCCAGGTTTATGGATCCATTGACAAATGGAAACTATCCACATACCATGCAATCTCTTGTGGCAGATAGATTACCCAAATTCTCAAAAGAGCAATCCGAAATGCTGGAAGGCTCATTTGATTTCCTGGGACTAAACTATTATACTTCTAGCTACGTAGCGTATGCTCCTCAGCTTAGATCAGCAAACAAAAGCTGCTTGACAGATGCCATCGCCAATCTATTATGTAAGCACACAATCTCAATTATTAGAATAGTTTAAGTTACTCGATTGTAGCATGGAATAAATCGAATTTTTATGTTTTGCAGCTGAACGTAATGGGGTTCCAATTGGGCCAAAGGTATTTAGTACTCTGATCGATCAATTTTCAACATTAACGCCATTATTTAATTTGCTTGTTGAAATTACTTCACAGCTGTTTCATACGATTGTATAATTATATAATATGTTAAATGTATAGGCTGCTTCGGATTGGCTTTATGTCTATCCAAGAGGAATTTGGGATCTTTTGCTTTATATAAAGAGAAAGTACAATAATCCTATCATTTACATCACAGAAAATGGTATGATCTTACGGTTTTGTATAATTAAATTTTACGTACTCTTGGCATGGGCATAGAAATATTTTATAGAATGATCATGGCCAGTTCTTTGGCTAAATTTGTTTTGGTTAAGTAAACATTATTTAGGGGGTTGAGATTTGATCCCAACACATCATCTGTACCATCATCCAATAAAATTAAGCTATATATATTTTCTCATAGTATTTTTTTGATAGATATTCAAGGGTAATAAAGTTTATCACAATAAAACCAAAGGACGTAATAGCTAATTACCAATTCATTAAATTTGACAACATTAATCTTGCCTTTGTTACCTTGGGTAGGGATTGATGAAGTGAATGATCCCAAATTAACACTAGAGGAAGCCCTTGTTGACAACATGAGGATTGATTACTATTATCGTCATCTTTATTTCCTTCAAAAAGCCATCAGGTAAGTGCATAACAACTAGTTACTCTATCCAATTCCATACTTCAGCCAACGAAACTTAAAGAATTTTCTGTTTTTTTATTTCATGTCTTTACATTTTTTTTTTCATTTTTGGTAGGTATGGCGTTAAGGTAAAGGGATACTTCGCATGGTCATTGCTGGACAACTTTGAGTGGTCCGCAGGCTATACGGTGCGGTTTGGCATCAACTACGTCGATTATAAGGATGGATTAAAAAGATACCCCAAACTTTCTGCTCGTTGGTTCAAGAAATTCCTCAAAAGATAAGAGGATATGATAATTAATTATGTTCAGCACATGATTTTTCTATGAATGTCGTGCAACCCGCAGGATATGGATTTCTGGCGTCTAATTCTTCAAATAGACTAGATAACTTATTCATATAACTACGTTGCAGTGGTTCGGAGATTTATTTAATTGCTGTACTAATATAGAAAGCCTTGCTACTTTGTTAGATCACGGGCCCTTGTTACCGGGCAGTGCTTGCTCCAATCGTTGGAGAGTTGGTTATGATCTTTTGTATAAGATAATGGGTTTAATTCTTTCTTACTCAAGGTCAAGGACTAACTCAAAAACTGAGAGTTGTCCAATTTTTTTTAACTAATTCAAAACACTCTCGGTTAAGTTTCAGATCCTAGACACTTTCATCATAGGTAGGCTGATAATTTTAAAAGATAGTGTCGGCTCAATGAAGAGCATTTTAAATTTCTCTGTTATGAAAGAACTAACATCATCCGGTAAATAAAAGTATGTTGATGACATGATCGTAATTAATATTGAACCCGAATTACTTTCGTGATTAAGAACAAAAATGGTGGTCGATAAGAGAACCAACAAGTGTTGCCAGCATCCGGTGGTTGTCAGGGAGCGGTACCGACGCGTGTCCCGATTATTTATTTATTTATTTAGAAAGTAATTAATTAAGATATCTATTTATTTTTAAAAATATATATTTGTTCGCTAGAAGATGAAACTGTCAAGATCTTTAAAGATTTTGGCGGACTTTTTTTTTTTTTTTTTCCTCCAAAATAGTTCAATATACACAAGGAAAAAAAAGCACTTCCGGTTGGCAGTTGTACCTTTATTTTTACGCCTTCACTTGCACTTGAATCGTGATCCATGAAGGACACGTCTATCTCAGTCCCTCCGAAATAAAAAAAAATAGAATAAAATAACTAATAATTTTTTTTTGAAACTATTTCAATTGCTTAGATTAGTACGCCATTGACCTGCTTATTCCGTTATTCGTTTAAAGAAGTGTTAGCACAATTTGAACAATTATATATCCACTTTTATTTATTTATTATATTATTATTTATTAATTATTAATCATATAAATATATTTATTTAAATAAAAGATTCGGGAGAATCTTAATGTTACACATTACAATAAAAGATTATTTATTAATTATATTCTTATTTATTAACTATCGATTATATAAATATATTTATTTAAATTAAAGATTCGATCAAAAAAGAATCATAATCTTAGACATTGTAATAAAGAATAAGAGTAATAAATTGACGTATGGATATATAATTGGTTAGATGATTTCTATAACTACCTACTTTATTAATTACATATTTATATGTTTTTATCTAATTACCAATAATATATTTACACATCAGTTTGTATCCTATTACTAATACACATGCAAGCAATGACGTTCAAACAGAAAAAAAAAAAAAATGATAGACACTAATAGAATCAATGTTAAGACCGATTTAGTTTGTACTAACTCAATTGAAAAATAGGATAACCTGACGCTGATTTCACCTTATTTTTGTCGGCGCTAGCTCTTTCAGCACTTTTGTCCCTTAAGTAGCAGTCTTCTCTATATACACCACAAATTACTTCAAATACTACTTTCTGTTTCTTGCTTTTTAGCAATTAATTAGACTTGAAAATGGTTCTTCACATGCTTTCAATTGTCTTCATGCAGTTTCACCAAGTTGTTGCATAGAAATCAGATCTCCCTTGGATCACCCCGCAGCTGTCATTTTACTCCTTTTCGAGTGCAATGCCTGGTTTCTGCCCAAAGTTCTGTTATTAGGCGATCTGCCGGTTACGAGCCTTCAATATGGGACTATAAGTATATTCAATCTTTGAGAAGTAAATATGGGGTATGTATATAACTCAGTTACTGTTGATTTAATTATTTGTGCTTGCCCCAGAAGTTGATTTATTGTCTATTAATTATATGATCATGCAGGGAGAATCATATGCCAAACGAATCGAAGAGCTCGAGGCAGATGTGAGGGCGATGCTTGATAAAGCTGTGGTTATGGATCCTTTACATCAGTTTGAGCTCAGAGACGCTTTGCAAAGACTTGGAGTATCATATCACTTTGGAGACGAAATTAAAAAATTACTAAATGCGATTTACAGAAACAACAATCTACAGAAACAAGAAAGTTTATATGCCGTGGCTCTTGAATTTAGACTACTTAGACAACATGGGTATGATACAGCCACAACTGCAAGTAAGTATTCAATTGAAATTCTTGTAGTTTTGATATGGGTGGTACATTTCTGTAAACTGTACAATCATTTACTAAAATTTAAAATTTAAAGCATAAGATAATGGGTAGCTTTGTAATAAGTTATTCTATTAAAATAAAAGCGTTTAGAATAATTTTTTGAGTTAAATAATGCCACCCTATTGGTATTGATTCATTGAAGAGCTTGTCAACATATATCATGAGTTAAATGTGTATACGTTTGTAGAAACATTCTGCAGTTATTTGGATGAGAGTGGAAACTTTAAGTCATTGCTGTGTAGTGACAACTGGAAATGAATTTTATCTATGTATGAAGCAGCATACCTTTTGGTAGAAGGAGAAAACATCTTCTATGAAATTAGAAATTTCACAACTACCTACCTCAAAGAATACATCAAGCACAACAAGGATCCATATATTTCAACACTTGTGAACCATGCGTTGGAGCTTCCACTACATTGGAGGATGCAGAGGATGGAGACAAGGTGGTTTATTGATGCATACGAAAGTGGACCAGACATGAATCATGTCTTGCTCGGGCTTGCTAAGCTGGACTGTTGAAAAGTCAGCAACCAAAGCCAACTTTTCAACAAACACATAACTAGCATGCAAGCTTTGGAGAAAATACAAAACATGTTGAAATAATTGGCTAAAGTTGGCACCGACCCTTGACAATTAATTGGCAAGTTGATGGAGGAGCCACATGCATTTCTTTTGTTTTTCAAGTCGGCGCTAAATTGCAGGACTTTTGCCAACTACTTGAAAACTTTTTGTAGTACAACTCAACTATAAATAGAGCTTCATTTAGAGAGAAATTAGTATTTCAAAATTTGTTAAGCTTATAAGTTTCTAAGCTTTTGAGAGTTCTGAGAGTGTGAGCAATTGAAGAGTGTGTGTGAGAGTACTGGGTGTATTTAGGTTCTGGAAAAGTGAGATTTCTTTATTCAAATTTATACTCAAATAATTGTTAATAATACAATTATTTTTCTCTTGCTCTCGTGGACGTAGTCATATTGTCGAACCATGTAACTTTTGTGTCCTTTATTTTTTATAATTATTTGCGCTTGATTCTGCATTCCTCGCACAACATGGACTTCAATATGGTGCAAGCAAAACACCAAAAGAATCTGAAGTTTGTATTCGAGTAAGATGTTTATTTGGTCATTGTTATGGATCAAGTTTTAATATGTCAAATATATGATTATTATCAATTGATCCTCCTCAGTATATATAAATTATCAGATGGTAGGAATACGTTGGCTTTAGAAACAAGTTGAGTTTTGCAAGGGACAGGTTAATGGAGAATTTCCTCTAGACGGTGGGGGTGACATCGGAGCCTCAATTTGGATATTTTAGGAGGATGTCAACAAAAGTCAGTGCATTAATAACATAGATTGATGATGCTTATGATGTTTATGGTACCTTGGATGAACTCAAGTTATTCACAAATACTGTTCAGATGAAACGACTCGCCCCAAACCTCAGGGTGAGTCTATCTAATTTCATCCAAACTAGATTGATAATAATCTAATTAGTAAAGATTCTACCGAAAATTTGACAGAGTTTTCTTTATAAATATAATACTCCCAATATAAATATATGTAAAACAAGTACTCCCAAAATAATTCACTATACAACAAACACCAGTGATCAACATTCTCAACCAAAATGTTGAGTTTTATATCTCCAAAGTCTCAAAAGATAACATTATAACTAATATTAATATATCTCAATTTATTCTTAATCCCAAAAGAATAATATAACAAAATTATACAATCCCAAAATAATGAGATAATCAGGATGTTCTAATAAAAATCATCTATATCTTCTAATACCATCACGTGGCCAAAACTCAAAATATATTTACAGTCGCTAGGTCAATCTAGTGTACCTGCAACCTCCTGGTGGAGGAGAAAATATAATAAAAGCAGAATGAGTATAAAACTCAGTGAAATCAGTGAGTGGATAATAGATTTTGAAAATTAATTCTTACTTTAAAAGAAATAATCATATCATTTCCAAACACGATTTCATCAAGCCATATGCAAGAAACCAATAGTAAATCATTTAACATTTAAATCATATTACTAACCATGACAAACATATATAATATTGTACTAAATAACCATGGAAATCATATCACAATATCATAAAGAATACACAAATCTAAAAATCATCACCAAACTAGTACCTAAAGAAATAATCTCGTCATATTCGGACTTCAATGAATGGGCAATGACGTACTATCTAGGTACCGTCACTCCCCGAAACTACACGAATAGACAGGAAAATACCACCTCATATCTCTTCATATTTGTGCATGCATAATCTAGTCCCCAAAGGACAAAAGCGCCAAAGCACAAGGTCCAGAACCTCTGTGTGTACTCAGACAAGCCCCAAAGGCTTGTATCTCATATGTATCATATGTATCTCAATATCTGTCTGTATCTCATATATGTATCTCTGTAATCATCATACCATATGCATATGCCCCCAAAAGACTTTATGTGTGTTCAAATAGACCCCAAATGCCTCTATCACATCTCATCTGTATCACTGTATCTGGAGAAGAAGTGTACTGTCCAATGATTTCAAAAATAATAATTGAAATCATATTCACATACCTTTTAACCATACTTTAAATCATACTACATTTGACTCCACTTTTCTCATCTTTAAGATACTATACTTTTCTCATCTTTAAGATACTATCATATTTTATTAAGTTAATACGAAAAACCATTAAGCTAACATTTTAATATAATATCAATGCGTGAATAAAATCTATTTCGAGAAATCATTAAATCAAAACATTTAAAATACTTATTTGCAAACATGTTTTACTATCATAATTAACTATAAAAATAAGTTTTGTATATTTCACTCACAGTGACGGTGTTCACACTTGGTTACCGTCCACGTCCGCGGACCGATTCTCACTCACGGATCCTCATAAATCAAGGAAACAACATAATTATTTTTTATAAATTAGAATTAGGACTAAATTTATACAATAAACTCAAAACGAACATTTATCCATAATTTACAACTCCCGTATCAATAGAATTA
Organism: Citrus trifoliata; assembly: GCA_018350135.1. Classification (NCBI taxonomy): domain Eukaryota; kingdom Viridiplantae; phylum Streptophyta; class Magnoliopsida; order Sapindales; family Rutaceae; genus Citrus; species Citrus trifoliata. The sequence goes on from CM031385.1 coordinate 1,499,229, forward strand.
CCAAAATACCTTTGAATCCGTAAATTATTAAAATACTCTGAAATCGTAAATCACCGAATTATCCTCAGAATCGTAATTACACCCAATTCTCAATTTCAGGAATTAATAAATATCCATAAGCTCAAAAATTACAAAATCACCCTCAAAATGTGAAATTATCGAAATGCCCTTGCCGGTCAACAGTCACCGGAATTCAGTCAACGCTGGCCGGGAAGCTCAAGTCTGAAAGTTCCAATCACGCTAAGTCTAATAGTGCCGGTGGTGAGCTCCCACGCGCGGCAACGACGCAGGAATCTAGCTCGGCAGCCGTAAAACTCCAACAATTGACCGGCGGTGAAACAGTGACTTCCAGTGGCTATGGATGGTCGGAAATGGAAGGGGGCGTCGTGGGGAATAAAATCCAACCGGTGGTGTCACCCAAAACCGGCGAAAATCCCGACCGAGCAAAGTGGAAAAGTTGCGGGTTTTCAAGCTTTGGTCGCCGACGTTCTGGCTGTTTTTCGGTGACGTAAACGGCAGGGTTATGATGGCTGGTCTTCAAGCTTCAGATTGGTACCAAGCTTGACCGGTGGAGTGGCTAGAATCAGAAGATATGGCCGGGTCGATTTCGGGTCAAACGAGTCAGGTTTTGGGTCTGTAGTTGGGTCGAGTTTGACAGCTTCTCTCTCACTGTCTCACACGTGTATATGTTTCCCCTCTTTTCCAACTTCCTATTTTGCTTTTATTAACTTTTTAACCGTCTCATTTTTATTCATTTATTTTTCACATATGTTACATTGAGAGGTCAGTAAACTTGAATTTGATCAATTTCTTCATTATCATAAATCTAAATTTAGTGCCTCCAGGGGCCGGAGTGAGCAGTTTTTAAGTAGCTTTTATTTGAGTCGCTAACCGAGTTCAAATTCTACGAAAGATAGGAGATTGAAAATATTAATTTGGGCTTTACTTACCCATGCATCTACTTTTTACAAAATATATATTTTAATACAATATGAGGGGAAGGCCCAGCTCAAGGTGCGTGAGCATAGCAGTCGTGAGTTTGAGCTTCATTAGGGGAGAGTGGTGAAATCCAATGATCTCTCTATATTTTGGGGAAAACATGAAAATTTAGAACCTGACCAGAGTTGATCTCTTTAAGATTTTGTTTAATACATTTACATTTATAAATATCCATAGTTAACATTTAATACACACACATTCTTATTAATAATTCAATGGTTGTATTGTAATTTTAGATGGAACGTTAGTGCAATGGATCAACTTCCATACTACTTGAAGTTTTGTTTACTGGCCCTCCATAATTCCATAAATGAAATTGCTTTTGACGCTCTCAAAGAAAAAGAAGCTCACATAATTTGTTATCTTAAAAAAGAGGTAAATTTGTTTATACATATACTGTGTATCTATTTTGTATAGTTTCTCTATTAATTCCTTGTATAAAGCTGTAATATTAGTGCTGCAGTGGGCAGAGTTATGTAAATTGTATTTAGAGGAGGCGAAGTGGTATAATAGCGGCTGCACGCCAACTTTTCAAGAATACATGGACAATGCATGGATTTCAGGGGCAACACCTTTGGCATTAGTCCATGCCTATATTTTCACTGCCAATCCATTAACAGACTAGGCAATGGAATGCTTACTAGGATATCCCAATATAGTTCGTTGGGCTGCTATGATTGTACGACTTGTAGACGATCTGGGAACCTCATCGGTACGGAAGCTAATTTTTCATTCTCACATTAGTATTATTACTTTTTGGTAAAATCTTTGCGGCACAAGGGAATTTTATGAATATGAAAAATATAAGAAATACACCTAGTCAGGAGGGAGCAAACATGACATAAACAATTTTTTTTTTTTTTTATAAAAACTGAATCTATATTACTGCAATGCAAACATCAAAGAAAAATTATAAAGATTACGTTTTACGCTCACATTATTTTTGTTATAGTAATAATAATTTTTTTTTCCTGCATATTTTCTTTGATTCAGCATGAACTAAAAAGAGGGGATGTTGCTAAATCAATCCAATGTTACATGCGAGAAACTGGTGCTTCTGAAGAAGACGCTCGACAACATATACAAGATTTGGTTACTTCTACTTGGATGAAGATGAATGGAGATAGCTTTGGAAATTCGCTCTTTTCTAAGACGTTTATTGACATCGGAATGAACGTCGCAAGAACGGCTCAATGTGTGTGCCAATATGGAGATGGACATGCTAGCCAAGAGCATGAGACCCAGCGTCGTCTATTGGCTTTACTTATTAATCCCATTCCTGAGTAATGTTAGGGATTCCAAAACTGTTGAGTCCCAACTGATGTATATATAGCTGAAGTGTTGTGTAATGCTGGCAAGTATTTATATTGATAAAAAAATGTTACCGTGATAAGTGTAGCACAAGGGTTCGTCTTTAGCTGGAAGGAGTACTTCTTTCCTTGATCTGTGGAGAGGAATCCGGATTTTACCCTTTCTATATGTACTAGTTTTTAACAATAATCTCTTAATAAAATTGATTTTCCGATTATGCCCTTGTCGTAATGAGTTTCAAATATCTATGATTTCTGTCTCCTTAAATATTTCATCAAAATTCTCTAAATTTTTGGCGGATGACATATTTAAGACGTGGACTGATTTTTATTTTTCATCATACCATCTAGGCATCTATGTAAAAGAATGGATAAAACTCAAATAAATTTTTAAATTTCAAATAGAACCGCTAAAACTCACTGTACTAGATCGTGGGGCACAAAGGGAAACTGTTAAATCGACATGAATTGTGTATTTATTTTTATGTTTTTGTTATTGTTTAATCTTTTCTCTTCATTTGAATTGCTTTTGCTTTTTCTTCCTTTTTTTTTCCCCCTTGTGAGTGGCTATTTGAAAGGCCGATCATACTCTTTAGGATCAATATAATATTGATTCCTATTATCATCATTATATATGTTTCTATCAGTAGCAATCTATGGTCTTGAACGTGCTAGTGATATCTGTTCGCTTAATGATAATATATATTAGAACTTACTATAAATTATAAACTTAAATAAGTTACATACCTCTACCTCCAGTTATTATTGTTCAAATTAAATTTGGAGAATACTTAAAATCTTCTAACTTATTCCTTTATATAGCCTTTTGATTTGATGAATAATTCACAGGCAAAATTACTATTGGTTAAGATAGAACCGTTAATATTTATAATGGATCTTACTCACTTCCTTTCATTAAGAAAGTTTTTAAATTATTCTTATCTTATTTTTTAGAAATTTGAAATAATTATTCTCATTATTATCTAATCATAAAAATATGAGTAGTCTTAATTCGTCTCATTTTATGAATGTAAGCCACATTAAGTATATGTATGTGATACTTATTTTGAGATTAGTACATGTATTAATTTAATTTTAATACATGTAACATATTTATGAATCATATTAATGTCCATTCTTTTGATCTCATCGAGAGAGAAAGAAAAGAGGAATTCCAACATTGAAGAGAGTTCAAGTGGCAAATCAGACAATACCGAGAACATAAAAGTACGTAGGAGCGCTTATATATGGAAACAAAATACTAAAATTTAGAAAAATATAACATCTCATTTCTTATATAATAATTTCTTATTGGCACAATAGTACTTGCGATCATCTGCAAGGAGGAGCTTTTAGAACTCTAAATAGATATGCTGTATGGAACTCCTTTTTCGGTCACACCACGTCCCGAAAATGGCTTCAAAAGCTCATAAGGCACCACTCCAGCTCCGTTTCTATTCTTCAATTTCATGTCTGCATTCCTTTCATCGATAATCCCTTCAAGCTCCATCATTCTACCACTAAACCTTTCAAATGCAGCAAAAATAGTTGGATCTTCACCCCATGCCGGCTCCATTTGCTTTCCTAAATACTCCTCATCAGGGGAATGGGTCGATAGCACGTCAAGAACAGCCATAACTTGAATAGCTTGCAGCTGGGTGGGGAAGCTCCTCAAAAGTACAGCTTGAGGGTTTTCAAGGAAGAATTTCATGTCCTTTTCGGATATTGGTTCCTCAGTGGGCATGTTGGTTCTTGCAATACTTGGCCTGTTAGGGAAATAGCCTGCATATGCATATTGCCCAAAGTTTACAGCTGCATGATGACCAGATGCGACCCACACGATAGTCGTGATTATCTCAATTAAATCTTCTGAGGTTTTCAGGACAGGCCACCATGGTTCATCCTTTTTGTCGGCGTGTCCTACAGTTCGAATTTCAGTCCACCAAGCTTGGAGCTCTTTATCAGACTGTACGAGGCTTTGGTCATGATAGTAGTGATTCACATAGTCAGTTACCCATTGTTTTAGGGCGAACCAAAGATTGAGACCATCATTGGCATAAGGATAGTCTTCAATTGTTAGCTTCAGGCCATTTGGAGCAGTTGGATCATCAACAGCCATTCCTCTAGGTAGCCAAAAGGAAAAAAATTTAGTTCAGATAACTTGTGTGATAAGTACACACATTGAAGAAATGGGAAAGAGCAATCATATTTAAACAGAAAAAATAATCCGAACACAGACAAAGATAAGGTAATTTACATAGGCATTAGACTTATATGATTTACCTTTTAATTAGGTCTTTCGGCAATGCTTCATAGTCAAATCGCCACAGCTGGTCATAGACAGCAGAGCTAAGCTCTATAGAGTATTTTAAAGGTGAGAATGCGCTTTCAATTGTTCCGCCAGCATTAATAAGCGATTGTCGAGCTAAAGCATTAATCTCCATTGTGTACCGCAGATGAGGTTTCAGCAATCTATATATTGGATGCATCGCGCTGAGATGCCGATTGGTAGCAATTACGTAAGGTTCTGTGCAAGCATGAGTTCTTAACCTGCCAATGTGAATGCAGTTTGTCAAATAACCATTTTTTTTTTCTAAATGTCGAAGCTGCAGAAAAAAATTGAAAAAGGGTAACAACGTACCAATGACTAACGAGCTGGTGATAACCGGAATCATGAGCAAGGACATGAGCTATGGCTAACCTCCAAAGCCAGATTTCTGTAGATTGCCAACTGGGCTGAAACGCTTGTTTCCACTGTGGCTGACCGTTCATTGGCGGCCGAGTAAGCTCAATGACCAATGGTCTCAATGTGCCTTCCGAGGACAAGAAGAATAGTGTGCGAGACCCATACAACGTTGTGCCCTCAAGCTGTCTAACCTTTTCCACATATGGTAGTAATAGGTCGTTGTAGTCTAAGATGAACAACTTCTTTTGTTGTAGAGCCTTCATAAAAACGAAAGTTTACAAGTTAATTAAAGAGAAACAAATGTTGTTGTTCTTATGTTTTTCTTGTTTCTAAAATTATATATGTATACCTCATCAACAGTTATGTCGCCTCCCATTAGTTTCTCAACCATTACTGTAGTGATTGCTGATTCTGGTGGACCATAGATTGCAGGGTCGAGTGTACTTTCTAGTGGCCATTTCTGCATCATTCAAAGTAATTTTACTTAATTCGATTCACTTATGCTGTGAATAGCTTTTAGGCTAAGTATATAATTTGCGAAAATTCTCGACTCATTAGCTAACTTTTGACCATGAGTCTAGAGCTTTTATTATAATGGACATTGGAGATAAATTGAAAAAAAGTTAACTCCTTCTGGACTTTGTAGTGTACTCTTATTAACTAGTCATATGTTTCCTAAGGAGACGTTGGTTCATGCAAAGAAGGAAATGGGAAGAATTATTTCAACCTAATATAGAGGTTTGGATGGGATGAGACATTTCCACCCACGGTAAACACCAACCATTGCCCCTTATCATTAATCAATCTCAAGAGAAATCGGGCGCAAACCACATTCATGGCGAGCTAAGCTACATTAACCAGACCAATCTATTAAAACAGATAACTCGGAGTATTGTACTTTATAAAATACTAACATTGGAATTCGACATTAGGTCATTAGCTATTATATATCATACCGTGACCAACTGTATGGCGCATGGGTTGAGACCAGCTAAAGTCTGCCTTCCAAATTCCTCATCCCTAAACCAAAAGAACTGGTCTCCTGCAATCAAAGATATGCAATAAAACATAAATGAGTACGCATTATATATGCTTGATTTTACATGAACGAAAACGAGTTTAATTCTCAGTACTCTTCATTGTTGCTGGCGTTGCAAACTTCAAAATATGCTTAGCTAACTGAATCAATTCTGGAAGATTTCTTCCCCAAAATTCTTCTTGCTCTTGTGGAGGCAATGCAATTCCTTGGTTGAAGAGAGTGTCTATGGCCGTAAAGTATGGAAAACCTAGATCTTTATTTTCACCAAATGCAGCTTTTATGGCCGGTATCAATCCATGCAACAACGAGTATAATGTCTTGGCGGAAAATGTTGCTTGCTTTATCCCCGAGAATGCTTCATCCCTTGGTACGTAGTTGCTATCGCTCCTTGTCTCTGACTCTGGATCTGTACAGTAATACAAATTAATCAAATCTGGCAAATGCTCCTCTAGCTTGTAAGGTTCGAGCCAAATTTTCTGTTGGATCGTGTATTTTCAAATTACCCAAAAGTTCTTTCTGTATACTCTAAACTTGTGACATGCATGTCATATTAAGTTGTTTGAATGCTAACATATGTGATAAAAAAAAATTTGGTTTTACACTTAAAATTTCTATCTTATAATTATGGAAGTAATAACACTAAGGAGAAATGTTTTGAGTAATTTTCGAAATACAGAGACTAGTTGGGTATCTTTCCAAAGCTTAGGGACTAAATGAAAATATGCTGTAATAAATCTGACAAAATGGTGATAAAAAACAACTGATAAAAGAGATCCGTTTTAGTTTACTGTTAATTTTTATCAGTATTCTGTCAGCTCTTAATTTCTTTAACATTTTTCATTATCTACCTGTTGTACAGTGAGGGCGTCCTGTTCTGCAACGCCTAGGATAAGGGTGCTCTTGGCCACCAAGCACAGGTCGTGCCAATTGTGGATTGTTATCAGGGTCTCCAAGATCATTGTACACATCATAATCATATATTCTATCATAGGGTTGGCGCTCTCCCTGTCCACTGCCTCTCAAAGAGATGAGCTCTTCATCTCTTAACCTTGTCAATCCATTGGGTGTTTGTGATGGCAGGTATGACTGATTTTTTTTTTTTTTTTGGGGGAAAAAAAAGAGTATGACTGTGAGAAAAATTAACAAAATAAAATAAATTCAGATAAAATTTAGCTGTCCAATATATTTTATGGCATAGGAATAGTAGAAGTGTATATGTAGCACAATTGCAATTATAATTACTGTTCTCGGTAAGTGATTTTCGAATTCTTTTCCGTAAATTTTTTAGGGTCGAAATATCTCATATTATGGTACTATCCTCTTGGGGCTTGACCTAGTAGTCTTTCAATAATCCTTTTTTGACAGACCATTCGAGCACAATCTTGGGGAGATAAGGTTAATTGAAAAAAAAAAAAAAAGAAGATGGGAATAAAAATCAATTTGCACTCCATCCCTCATTTTTTATTTTTTATTTTTAAATAAAAAGGTAACAGAGTATTACGAAAATATTAACAGTTAAGAGGTTAAACCCAAAATTGGGGAGGAAAAAGTGACAATCCACTAAAAATCAAAACTGACCTTATTAGTAAAGAAAACTCTCTTTTGCGCGTCGATGGCTAATGGCTGAACCCATGAATCACATGTTATGTTCATAGGACCATCTAAGAAACCATCAAGAACAACATCCTTCAAGTACATCTCTTTTTGGTTCTCATGTTGAACCAAAATGGCACCAACATCTCCGAAACTTGATGGAACTTCAAATTCTGCCTCATATCTAATGTTAAACAGATCAACGCCCGCTACGCTCGCATAAACATTAATGGTTGGTTTCTCTGATCCATCTGCAAATAATATAATTCAAATATATATTATAGCACAAATGTTGTTAATTATTTTAATATAAAATTTTTATAATCTAATTTCAATTTCCTTATTTTGTCGAAACTGTCTTTACACTGCCACACATGCTTTTAATTGACTAAACACTTTTTTCAAAGAGTAATAATTTACTTTTGAAGTAATCTCTCTTAAGAAATTGCATCCTAAATTATATATATGTGACATTTAATAAATAAATGACACATCAATCGAAATCAAATTTATTAGAAAATGGTTTAGAAAATATAGAATTATTGTTTTTGAAAACAATATTATAAGTTGCCATAAAGTATTAATAGGAGCATTATTATATTCTCCCTATAATTTCCATTTTTTAATTGTCTACCACCCTCTGCAATTGTCAAAATACCTCATTACCATCTTTTAGATTGGGGAAAAAATGTTCGTCCAAGAGATAAAGGATATTCCGAAAATTGTAGGGAGCTAAATGATAAAATTTAGAAGTTTTAGAGGAGAAAATCAGAATCTCTTTTCTTCGAAAGGTTTTGAAGTGGGTGATGCAATAGTAATGGGGTTTTTAAGTCCAATCACATGGGTGAGAAGGAGATTTATTTCTAGCATGCTAGTACTAACATTGAAGAAAAAGAATAATAGGATGAAACTTCTGAAGGGGAAAAAAGGCAAAACAGCCTGATCCGGTACTTACTGGAATCAAGCTCTGCACTAACAAGCCCCAAGAAGAGTGGTTTTTTAAAATAAGTCACATCTTCTGTATTATTTGAGCGAGTACCACCTAATATAGTACGTTTCACAGTGACAACAGCCTTAACTTTGACAGAGACAACAGAAGGAGCAGTTGCTCCTGCTATAGCTTTGATGTTATTACTAGCAGAAAACCCAACTCTGATTTTGAGTGATTTTTGGAATGAAGGGCTTGAATGAAGTGGAAGAAAAGCACGGCCGTTTCCATGGAGAAATGGCTTGGAAAATGGAATTAGGGTTTTGATGGACCGAGGCCGGTGAACTTGTTGGTTTAGCATCTTTTTTTGGCTGTCGAGTTAAGTGAATGTTGGCAGACAAATGCACTCTTTATATAGAAAATAGAAAAGAAAGAGAAGGCAGTGAACATGAGCTTCATTAGTAATTAATTATGGCACTGAATAATGAAGTGAATGGGGGACAAGTTTCGAAAAGAATAAGCTTGGCTTTAATTTAGTCCAGAAAAGTTTTTGTACGGGTGTGGATTTTTGTTGTTTGTATAAGGTGATAAAGTTTGAATGAGCGACTACCGAGATGTTGGAATCACATTGCAAAATAAGCCAGTGCTCATATTTCTAAAATAAAAATACTAAAGTTTTTCTTTTGAATTTTTGTAGAGAGTTATTTATACTCAAATCAGGAGTTTGGCAAAATCATCATCTAAGTTCTTTGTGTTTTCAATTTCGTCAATCAAGTCCCTGTAAATTTGATGTTGTGAGGGCATTTGTAGGCTTATTATTAACAAAAGTGTTTGTAATACCTCACCAACAATACAGATTGGTGACCCTAATATTTGGATCCCTATTTGTACTCTGGTTATATATATTATTCATTACTGAATGATGAATTTTGTAACTATTAAAATTATTATTATATTTTTCACATCAATGAGGATATAAATTGTGATCCAAATAAATTGAGATCATGATAAATTAGTTAACAATAATGTTAGAAATCTTAATATTTAAATTTTTATTTCTACTTGTAGTTACAAATATCACTCATTATTGAATGTAAAATTATTATTATATTTTTCACATAAGTCAGAATATAAATTAAGATCCAAATAGCATTATTCTTCAATTAATTATAAATTTTTTCAGTAAAGTAATTAGACGCTATGTTTGGTCATAGGGATACTCAATTGAATTACTCATGTCATGAGTCAAAAATAACAAATCGGTACAAAATGATTTTCAACTTAATTAGTGGGAGGAAGTATTATAGATAACTAAAGTTTTACATTGACATTAAGTTTTCTACTGTATTATAAATATATTTCATGATTGTGTAGAAGTTTTAAAATGATCACGTGATGAGATTGATCCGATTTTTGAAGAAAATATTCTATAGTTGTCTGTAGAGTTGTCTTTTGACGTGGGATCAAATCTTGAAATATATATAGAGATTCTGGATTGCATATTATTTTTAATTCATACCTCGAAGAAAGGATCGAATATTTTTCCGAAAGAAAATAATAATAACATCACGATAAAACTTTGGAAGGTGTGACGTCCAGTGTCCAGAGATGCAAGCCCAATCCAACAATTATTACAATAATTGAGGCCACCGACTCTTATCAATAATTGTACCAATCCCATTAAGGGTTGACATAATTTCCGCTGTTCAGTCCGGGCCGATCTGAGCCCGTTCGACTTGAGCCCTGTGTACTTGGGCCAGGTTAAGGCTTCAAGTGTTAGACCAACACCGTGCTAGACACAGTCCTGAGTAGGGATGACAATTGTACCTGTAAATCCACCCAAATTCATCCGCCAAAACTCGCCTGTTGCGGGTAATTTTATCCGTTGCGGGCGGGTTTAGTATTATAAATTAAAACCCGCACATGGATGCGGGTGGGTTTGATATTTACCTTATATCCGGTGGATACTCGCATGGATATCCACCAAACCCGTAATATTTTTTCCAAGTATTTTTAATTTAATTTTAATCTAAAAATGTAAAAAGAAAATAATGTCATTAATTAAATTACCAAATAGTCAAAGGCTCAAGGTTGTGTATGTGTGTATGTGGCCCATCTCCTATTCTAAAGTCATAACATAAAGAAAACTAAAGACATTTCCCTTCGAATTAGTATTTGAAAATATTAATCTTAATTATTATTATAGGCATTGTGTTGGATGGGTGCTTATGGTGGTGAATGAAATGAATATCTTCTCTTAGATCTTGTTTTAAATGATAATATGAAATATAATTATTATTTTTAGATACTAGTTTGTGTTTTTTAAAATGGATTTGTGTAATTTATACTTAAATTTGAGAATTTGTGTTGAATTGGTGTGGAAATTTTAATTTTTCATTTATATTGTTTAAATATAAAATTGAGTATGTTATATGGAATTTGAGGTTATTATTATAAATTTATATATTAAACATTAGTGATTTTAAATACGGAAACCCGTAAAAAATCCGCCGGATACCATTGCGGGTTTGGTAATTGTTAAAACCCGCTGCGGGTGGGTTTTTTTTAAAAAATTAAAACCCGCTGCGGGTTGCGGGTGGGTTTGGTAATTTAAATTTTGTGCGGGTTTAGGTTTGGTAATAGCAAACCCGCTGCGGGCGGTACCCATTGCCATCTTTAGTCTTGGGCCTTGCCTGAACTTACACTTCCGTAAGAGAGTCTCGGGTGGGTACAAGGACAGTAAACAATAAAAAATCGAGTAGTGATATTCATTCTCTCATTTTATCTCATTGACCTTCTTTTTAAATTAATACAATATATTTTTTAAAATATCCTTACTTAAAAGAGTTTTTTTTTTTTAATTTCACTTTCTCTCTTCTCTCAATTAAATTCAAAACCCATATAGCAAAACTATAAAATTGAATTCACAATCACAAAGCATCCTGACAAATTTCAAACTAGAATTGAACCATTTTTTTTTTTTCGAAAGGAACCAAATTAAAGCTTCTAGCTTCATTTCAAGTTTCTATCATGCAAAAATCTTTAAATAAATATTAAAATCCTTATTACGTAGCAAAAGAGACCAACAATTATTTGAGAATAATTTATACAAATTAACATTTATTAATTATTAAAAAAAGATTATATTAAAAAAGATATTGGTGGTATCTGAGTAAGTGAGTGATTGCAAAGGAGATGAGAGTGAAAAAAGAAAAAAAAATGTTTATTTGTTAATAACGATAATTTTAGAAATAAGTGGTATTAACTAAATAATGAGGACTGCTAGGAAGATCTAAAGGGTTAAATATCATTATTCTAAAAAATAAAAATAAAAAATTAGTAATTTACAGATTTCATGCACCCCAGCATATTTCATGCACATTAATAGATTTGTTCATCCAACCTAGGGATGGCAAAATCCGGGTGTGGGTCCGGGTTTGGCCTTCCCAGTTCCGGACCCGGATGCCAATTTTACTTTATCGGACCCGGATCTGGATATAAATCCGATTTTTTCGACTCCGAGTCCGGTACGGGTTGAACCCGGAAAAATTATGTTTCCGGATTCCGGGTTTCGAACCCGAATTTGATTTCAACTGTGGAAAACAATATCTTCGATTATTTCTTACAGCTTTGAATTTCTAACTGGATGAACACATAACGACAATAGACATGAGTACTCACACCCAAATCTGCCTATGGTTATCCCTAGGCTCCACCAGCAAGTTGTCACAAAGATAAACTTTTGGTGTAAAAGGAATCTTTGGGCCTTACCATTCCACACAGCCAAAGCTCCCAACGACACCCAAAATAATAATAATAATAAATAATCCTCCAAAGCATCTAACCCAACTTTTGCTCCCATGATCTGCGTGCAACTTCAACCCGTATCACAATCGTCGCTAATCGCGACATAGAAGACTAAAGAGGCGGCTGATGACGATGATGATAGTGAACACAACTGCGAAGGACAAGGTGGCGAAGCAATGAGAGTGACGACAATGAAGATTTGATGAAGGGAAAAGGAAACATGAGATGCGGGTGTGAATTGCAATTTTGACGATGAAGATTTGATGAAGGGAAGAGGAAGCATGCGATGCGGTTGTGAATTGCAATTTGCAAATTAGGGCACATGATTTTTTTCTTAACTTCTCTATTTATAACTTAAAATAGTTTTAAAACTTAATATAAAAATAAAGATATACGGGTCCGGGTTCCGGATTTCCAGGTTCATATAAAATCGGATCCGGACCCAGATATATGCGGGTTTATAAAATTATATCCGGATTCCGGATAAAATTAAATCCGGTACGGGTTGAACCCGGTCCGAATTATCCGGGTTCGTCTGGGTTCGGGCCGGGTCTGGAAAATATTGCCATCCCAAATCCAACCTAGCCAATTGCATAACATCCTAAGTCTCCCATGCTTTCTTTGAGGAGGTTGATTTAGTAAAATTTTCAAAAGCATCTTCATTTTATGATTGAAAGATGAGATACTTTGCTTTATTCTCTTTCTTCTTCAACTCTTTCAAATTCTCCTTTTACACTGCAATTAAAGTAGCTTCATTTTTTGGTATCATAAAACATTTCTCTCATACATTGTGTGCATCTAATAGAGTCTTTATTTTGATACTCCAGCTGTCAAACTTACTTTCTTTTAATTTTGGAACTTGGAATGACATCATACCATCATTTGCCTTAATTAATAAATTAAGTGAGAATTTGGAGATTCTAAATGTAAGGATGGATTCTGAACATCGAAAAACCTTTAGAGGGACTTGGACCAAAAATTCAAAATTTAGTCAACGATCAACTATGATCAATTGTTGGTCAATGACTAATGATTGGCTCAACTCACTTGCTAGGCTCAATTTGACTCAAAATAACTAGGCTTGGCTTGGTTTAGTGCAGTTCAACTCAGTTGAGATTGGCTCAACTTTGCAAGTCAACTCAGTTTTGGGGTAGCAAACTTTTGGCGGCGATTGTAGGCGTGTTCAGACTTCGATGGGGCTGATTTTTATGGCTCGCGGTCCTCTCGTCAAGCTTTTCGATTTGATATGTTAACTGCTATTTTAAACACAGATTACTAGCTCTGATACCACTTTGTTGGAGAATTTGAAGAATAAAATACAAATTTATATTAGAGAAAGCTCAAGAACATTACAAGAACAATTCACACATTCTTATAAATCACTCTCAGAAGCGTTGTTTTGCTTCTTATGCTTTCTTCTTCTTATACTTGATACATACAACACAAATGGCGTAGGTATTTATAGTGAGTAGAACACAAACATAATCACAACTATACACATCACCTAACATGTTCCACCAAACTTTCATCATAGCACCAAACATGTTCCACTCCCCAAACATGCTCTAAAGGAATTCTTTAATGGCATTCAAAATGTAAAGCTAATCTTTACTCAATTTAATGCTTCATGGACATAACATTGTAGGACCACGATTGCGGAGCATAAGGATAAAGGGCCATGCAAAACTCAACATCTCATTCAACTTAAATGAATTATTCGTGTGAAACAAGTTTATTGTTTTCAACACTACTAAGGCTCACATACAACATAAAATTAAACGCACACATCATCTTATATTTTGAAATTTTCTTATTGGGTGAAGTTCCAATCACTTGCATTGACCCTTCTATACTCTAGATAGAGATGCTATATGGAACTCCTTGTCCTGTTACGCCAGGCTCCGAAAATGGCTTCATGAGCTCATATGGCACCATACCAGCTCCAGTTCTATTCTTCAAATTCTCATTCGCGTTTCTTTCATCAATAATCCCTTCAAGCTCCTTCAACCTGCCGCTAAACCTTTCAAATGCAGCCTTTATAACTGGATCATCACCCCATGCTTGCTCCATCTGCTTTCCCAGATACTCCTCATCAGGAGAATGACTCGATAGCGTATCCAAAATAGCCATTACTATAGTAGCTTGAATCTGAGAAGGGAAGCATTGTAAAAGTACATCTTCAGGTTTTTCAAGGAAGAACTTCCAGTCTTCATCTGATGGATCTTCAATAGGCATTTTGGTTCTTGCAACAGTAGGCCTGTTAGGGAAATAGCCTCCAAATGTATATTGGCCAAAGTTTACAGCTGCATGGTGACCAGATGCTACCCATACAATAGTTGTGATTATGTCAATTAAATCTTCAGGGGTCTTCAGAACAGGCCACCATGGTTCATCTTTTTTGTCAGCGTGTCCAACAGTTCGAATTTCAGTCCACCAGCTTTGGAGCTCTTCATCGGACTCTACACTGATTGGGTTAGGATAATAGTGATTCACATAGTCAGTAACCCATTGCTTTAAGGCATCCCAGAGATCGAGGCCATCCTTGGCAAAAGGATAGTCTTCAATTGTTAGCTTTATGCCGTGTGAAGCACTTGGATCTTCAACAGCCATTCCCCTAGTTGAAAAAGTGAAAATTGTATGGAATTACTCTATACAGTAAGAGAAGAAATGCGTAATTGATTTTTTAGCCCTTGTAGATTGAGTCAATTACTTAATTAATCTTTGTATTTTAAAAAATTTCTCTAAAGATCTTGATTGTATATCTATTTTTACTAAAAACTAATTTAACTGTCATTTATTTTTTATTTGTTACATGTCAGATTTGTTTGAATGTTATCATGAAAATAACAACTAAGGTGTTCTGAATAATTTTTAAAAATACAAAATTAACTGAGTAATTAATTGAAATATAAGGACTAAAAGAGTTTAAATATACTGAAGAAAAGAGTTAGTGCTTACCTGCTAATGAGATCTTTGGGGAGTGCTTCATGGTCAAACCGCCAATGCTTGTCATAGGCAACCGAGCTGATTTCCATAGAGTATTTGCCAGGAGAGAATGTGCTTTCAATGATTCCACCAGCATTAATAAGCGCTTCTCGAGCCAAAGCATTGATCTCCATTGTGTAACGGAAATGAGGTTGCAATAGCCTGTTGATTGGATGCATCGCGCTAAGTTGCCGATTGGTCGCAATTATGTAAGGTTCTGTGCAACAATGAGTTCTTAACCTATGAAAATGTTAAGCATCGTTAGACAATTACCCTTCAATTGCTTCAACTTGTAATGGAAGAATAGAATGAATATGTATACCAATGACTAACAAGCTGATGATAGCCAGAATCATGAGCGAGGACATGAGCTTTGGCTAGCCTCCAAAGCCAACATTCTGTAGAGTGCCAACTTGGTGTAAATACTTGTTTCCACTGAGGCTTGCCATCCATTGGAGGCCGAGTTAGTTCAATGGCTAGTGGTCTCAATGTGCCACTGGGGTACGAGAAGAATAATGTGCGAGATCCATACAACGTAGTGCCTTTAAGCTCTCTCACTTTTTCCACATATGGAAGTAACAGGTCATGGTAATCCAAGATGAACAACTTCTTTTGTTTTATAGCCTTCATAAAAATAAATAAATTAGTTAATAGTTTTTGTTTAAAGACATATCAAAGAGAAATAAATTATTGCCGGTCATGATTCTTCATCAACAATCCATATATTTTGTTTACCTCTTCCACGGTCATGATGCCTCCAATTTCTTTTTCAATCAATTCTTTGGTAATTGCTGATTCTGGTGGACCATAGATTTCAGGGTCAGAGGTGCTTCTTAACGGCCATTCCTGCAAGAATTAATTTATCTAATATTAGCATATATTGTTTGCAGGACCAAAAATCTATCGCACTGCGTTGACTAGCATAAATGGATCACATGAGTAGTTTAACAAAATTGTAAAAGTGTGCAGCATGGCTGCAAAAACCCAAAAATGGGGCTGTTGTGGTCATTTTCATTCTAAAATAAAACTAATTTCCAGAAGAGTAAATAATGAAAAGCTGGTGATTGAAGTACGGATAAATTCGTGACGTTTTACATTTTTTTATTAGATTAAATGAGTAAACTAACATTAATTGATTGTTGTTTTTGTCACCGTTCCATCTAGTCTAGAAATCATATTTTCCTCTTAAAAATATTTTATATCTTTCCCTTCATATTATTTTTTTGTCTATTGTATATAAGATCATGTTAGTCATACCGTGACTAATCGGATGCTGTATGGGTTGAGACCAGCTAGCGTCTGCCTACCAAATTCCTCATCCCTAAACCAAAAGAATTTATCTCCTGCAAAGCAAAAAGTCCATAGTACCTTAATATGAAATTATAAAAATATTCTTACAATGTGAGGAGTCAGAGAATTCAATCCTTACTATCCATTGTTTCTGGGGTCTCAAACCGCAAAACTTCTTTGCCTGTATCTTCAATTCCCTTCACCAATCTGGGGAGTATTGTTCTCCATAATGCTTTTTCTTTGAACGTTTCAGGCATGGGCACGTTAACTCCTTCGTTGAAGAGTTTGTCTATAGCCGTGAAGTACGGAAATCCTAGATCAGTGTCAATAATGGCGGTTTCTAATGATGGTACTAATCCATGCAACACCGAGTACAGAGTCTTGGCTGAAAATTGTAGTTGCTTTATCTCCGAGAATGCTTCATCTCTTGGTACGTAGTTGATTAAGGTCCTCGACTCCGAAGCCGGATCTGCAATAGGGAAGGTACACAGGCTCAGATCTACATTGTGATCGAAACATGAAAAAGGGAAATATTGCTTGATTGAGGTAATTAATCTTTTTTTATTAGTAATGATTGGTGACGAGTAATCATCATGTTGATTCTGAAAGATTGACATAAAATATATGCAAATGTTGCAAAGTTTTTTCGTTCGTGTTTCATGTTACCAAACCTTGAAAAAAATGACTGAATTTTAAATGAAAATTAATGGAGTAAAGAGAAATAAGTCATATTCAACCTGTCTCACAAGGTGGGCGTCCAGTTCTACAACGCCTAGGATAAGGGTGCTCTTTGCCACCAAGCACCGGTCGTGCCAACTCGGAACAAAAATCAGGGACTCCGAGATCATTGTACACATCATAATCGTAAATTCTATCATGAGTTTTGCGCTCTCCTTGTCCGTCTCCTCGCAGATTAATAAGTTCTTCAGCTCTTAGCCTCGTCAATCCATTAGGAGTTTGTGAAGGCAAGTATGACTAAGTCCCCCCACCCCAAAAAAAGAAAAAGCATTGGAGAAAATACGATTAATGTGACAATAATAACATGTATATTTATGCACATATGTACATAATTACAGGGGGATGACTGATAAAGAGATACAAAAATAAAGGATAAAATAATTAAAACCCCCCGGTAGTTCCTTTCAATAAGCATATCATTTCTTTATCCCTATTTTAAAACTCGTCAAAACTCTCGTGCCGTTGAAAGACAGTTAACTTTCAACTTTTTTATTTTTTATTTTTTATCTTTTGCTATTTTTCCGCGGACTTAGAATAACCTACCATTGATCATTGAATTTTTTTAGAGATTAGTAAAAGACACAACAACTAAATAATAAGTTATCAGTTTTTTAATTAGGAAAAGGGACTTTGATGAATTTGTGGGTTCCAATTAATTTAGTTGGTAAAATCTCTTGAGCAGAAATAAGAGATCTGTTCAAATTCTATTACATGTGTGCGGATTGGAAAAGGAATTGAGTTGCCATTATACAAGAATTAAAAAAGATTTTGATATGTTTAAAAACATGAGGGAGAAATGGTATATTTCGACAAGATTTTTTTTTTTTTTGGCTTTTTTATCTCTGTTTATAAAATTGTAGTGCATAAAAAGCAAGCATAAGATCCGAAACTGACCTTGTTTGTAAAGAAAATTCTCTTCTGTTTGTTAACGTGCTTTGACTGAACCCATGAACCACATGTTATGTTCACAGGACCATTCCGGGGACCATCCAGAACAATATCATTCAAATACATCTCTTTGTGGTGCTCATTTTCCACCAATATGGCACCAACTTCTCCAAAACTTGGTGGAACTTCGAATTTTGACTCGTATATTATGTGTCCGTCCTTATCCTCGCCCGCTCTGTGTGCAAAACCTTTGATGGTGGGCTTCTCTGCTCCCGTCTCTGAATATATATTTATTTGGACAAAATACGTATTTGCAGTCATTATTTTAACGAACAAACAAAATGGTAAGTGAATATGCAACAAATTTATTTCCGAACAAAACAAATATTGATATCCGAATTTTCTTAGCGGTGTTTACTTCAAGGGAAAAGTCATAAAAAACTTAAGGTTTACTAAGATGTATATGTGGACTATTTGCTTTTAGAAATAGTTATATAGACTCCTTTTTTAAAAATTATTTTAAGATTAAATAAAACCATAGTCAAAGAGTGTAATTATCCAAAAATAAGTATTGTGACAAAAAAAACATGTCTGTAATATTTTTAAAACTCAAGTGGTCTATATGTATATTTCTACAAATCCTGAGGTTCTTGATCGCTTTTTCCTCTTTATTTTTTGAAAATAATAGTTGGTTTGGTCTCTTTGAGTTGGTTTGTCCTCACTTGTTGGAGCAAGAGGTTAAGGGCAATAAAAACTACTAACAATTGAAAACTTTTTGTGTAACAATAAAAGAAAGTATTGATTTTAGATTATCCCATTGTGAATTAAGTATTTTCAAATCACTCTATTTTTAAAAATTTCAATTTATCTCTTTTTTTTAAGAGGACAAAAAGGGATTAATCAATTCATTCTTATTTTTCCTTTATCTTTTTAATAAAAATAGATTTAAATTAAGGTTTTTTTTTTTAAAAAGAGTAATTTGAAGATAGTCAAGAGGAAAGTAATTCAAAATTTACCAGAAAAGAAAACAGTAATGATCTGATTTATATAATTTGAATTCCTTACTAGGATCAAGCTCAGCGCTAACAAGCTCCAGCAGGAGTGATTTACCAAACATATCCTTTACATCGTCTACAAAACCTGAGACAAGACCACCAACAGAGGGTATAATAGTGACAAAAGCCTTAACTTCGGTAGACTTTTCAGTAAAAGTTGTTATTGCTTTGATATTCACACTAGGAGATATCCCAATTCTAATTTTGGGTATATTTTTTATTGAACGACTTGACTGAAGTGCACGAAAAGCATGCACATTTCCTTGGAGAAATGGCTTGGATAATGGAACTAGGGGTTTGAGAGATTGATGAGACTGATGGACTTGTGGCTTCAACATTCTTTCAGGAGTATAGGATATGCTTGATACTTAATTTTCTTGGCTAGCTCTGTGATGCTGAAGTGCAGAGGAATCCACTATTTTTATAGAGAGTTGGGGAAAGAGAGAGAAATGAGAGGAAAGCATGGCGGCATGGGCTTCATTTACTCCATTGAAATAAGGGAGTTTAACGCATACCTCCCATCTGGCTTTTCACAATACCATATAGATAGAAGTTTTGTTTTAATTAACACTTACACCCTACAGGTAACAAAATTGTTAGTCGACCATTGTGAGAAGGGTAAGTTTGTAATTTCACAATGCAGCAACGTCAACATTCGTGTTTTCCGTTGTTGGTTTGTAACAATCCCATAGAAAAAACTCAAGAGTGTAAACAATAATTGTTCGTTAAACATGCACGAAGACGATGCAATGATTAAAAATGGCGGAACTGCATATGTTGAGTAAAAATTTCAAAAACAAAATTATCGCATTTTTATGTAAATTTCACTATTTTACTAAGATAAAGAAAAAAAAATTAAGTAATTTAAGAGTTTATTAGCTCCAACTCTTCAGGAATGAAAATATAATTAATTAAGATAAATCTTAGATCTGTTATTATGAGAAACGACAGGGAAATATTGTTAAAATCCATTGAGATAATTTGTTGTGTCAGAAGATAGCTTTTAGAAGCCCAATGCAATGAGTAGGAATGGAGTCCGATCCGTTTCTGTGCAGGGTATGGTTGCCTTCAATGATTCCATTAATTGTCTACTTCATTTTTTATTAGAAATTATTTGAAAAGGGGAATTGATATTTTGAGTCATTTTAAAAATTGTTTTTATAGTGTAATAGTCTAGTAAGCAATGGTGCTCATTAGATGATCGGTGAAAATGTCACGTTGTTATCTAATTAATTTATGTTTTTTAACATTATGCACAGAGAGTTACAAAATTTTACTACATGCATAAGTGCTCATTATATGATAGGGGTTGTTACTCATTAAATCATCTTCTTTTCTTCCAACTTGAATTTTTTAATAAAACTTTGAGACCCAATTTTATCTCTCATGCTAAAATATTAGCGGGTATTCAAATATACATGACTGTGTTAATTATGAATTTCTTCCAATTTTCATATGATTATATAGATAAAGTTTTGTATGCATAAGATATTTCCACCGCATCATCTATAATGAAAAAGATTAAAAATGATAAAAAATTTAATATTTTGCTTGACTTTTACATTAATTTGTAAATTATTATTACATTTTCATTAGTATCATAACAAAATATCGTGGACAGGACTCACATGCAACATAAAATACAAACGTAAACTACCAAAACTGTGCAATGAGCTTGCTGATAGTTTTGGTGTTGTGCTTGCCTGACAAAGTTCGGACAAGCGGAACTTATTTAGGTTAAACAAAAGTGACATTTTATTTCTTAAAGTTTTATTTGCAATGAGCTTTGCGCACTCTAGATGGAGATGCTGTACGGAACTCCTTTTCCTGTTGCACCAGGTCCCGAAAATGGCTTCAAGAGCTCATATGGCACGATCCCAGCCCCAGTTCTGTTCCTCAAATTCTCATTCGAATTTCTGTCATCAATGATCCCTTCAAGCTCCTGCATCTTGCGATTAAACTTTTCAAATGCAGCCTTTATAACTGGGTCATCACCCCAGGCGGGCTCCATTTCCTTCCCCAAATACTCCTCATCAGGCGAATGAGTCGACAGCGTATCCAGAATGACCATATCTTGCATAGCTTGCATCTTTGAAGGAAAGCATTGCAAAAGTGTATCTTCAGGATTTGCGAGAAAGGATTTCCAGTCTGCTTCTGATTGATCTTCAGTAGGCATGTTGGTTCTTGACATAGTAGGCCTGTTAGGGAAATAGCCTCCGTATAAATATTGCCCAAAGTTCACAGCTGCATGCTGACCAGATGCTACCCAAGCGATAGTTGTGACTATTTCAATTAAATCCTGAGGAGTTTTCAGGACAGGCCACCATGGTTCATCCTTTTTGTCGGCGTGTCCCACAGTTCGAATTTCAGTCCACCACGCTTGGAGCTCTTCATCAGACTCTACAAGACTTGGATCGGTATAGTAGTGATTCACATACTCAGTAACCCATTGTTTTAAGGCATCCCAGAGATCGAGTCCATCGTTGGCAAATGGGTAGTCTTCGATTGTTAGCTTTAGGCCGTGTGGAGCGTTTGGATCTTCAACAGCCATTCCCCTAGGATTGCAAAATGAAAAAGAAATTATTCTTAACAGAGGCATGGTTTTGTATGTCAAAAACAATCACATTTACTCTTCTGTAGTAAAGTTAGAACATTAAATTTCTAACATCAAAGATGTAATGGGTTTAAAAAACATTAGAGACCTGGGTGACAATGGCCAAAAAAAAAAATGCTAAGGACCCAAGTGTCATCCTCTCTTTGCATTCACGAAGAGTTACATGCAAATACTTGGACAAAATTTTTTCTTGTTGATGCTCTTCTATAGACTCCCCCCAGGTGGTTCTTTTGGTTCCTTATTTCAATTTAACCGCTTTCTAGAAGTTTCCTATTCCCGAAGATTGCTCAGAAAACTTGTATTTAGTTTCTATTTTTAATGCATTAGCTCGTAAATGGGGGAACCTTGCGATCTAATTACCTGCTAATAAGGTCTTTGGGTAGTGCTTCATGGTCAAACCTCCACTGCTTGTCATAGATTACAGAGCTGAACTCCATAGAGTATTTTCCAGGAAAGAATGTGGTTTCAACGAGTCCACCAGCATTAACAAGAATAAGTCGAGCTTTAGCGTTGATCTCCATTGTGTAACGGAAATGAGGTTTTAACAGTCTATTGATTGGATGCATTGCACTGAGTTTCCGGTTGGCTGCAATTATGTAAGGTTCAACGCAACAATGAGTTCTTAACCTGCGAAGACAATAATCGAATAAAAGAATAACTTTTAATTTATCATTCAATATACCTGCTAAAATTAATTTTATCCTACTCTTACATAATTAAATTATATAATATCTGTACTATTTTTATCAAAATTATTATTTAAAAATTATATTTATCGCCTATTATCAATTTTAAAAGTTAAATAATATACCAATGGCTAATGAGCTGGTGATAGCCAGTATCGTGAACAAGGAAATGAGCCTTTGCTAGCGTCCAAAGCCAGGAGTCAGTAGAATGCCTACTGGGTGTGAACACTTGTTTCCATTGTGGCTTGCCGTCCAATGGAGGCCGAGTTAGCTCGATGGCTAGTGGTCTCAATGTGCCATCTGGGTTCAAGAAGAAGAGTGCGCGAGATCCGTACAGCGTGGAGCCTTCGATCTGTCTCAGTTTCCCCACATACGGTAATAACGCATCATGGTAATCTATGATGAACAACTTTTTTTGTTTTATAGCCTGCATAATAGAAAAGTTTAAGCGTTTCTATCCATAATTTTATTAAATATATAGAAATTATGAATTTTTCTCACAAATTAGGAACATATACCTCGTTAACAGTCATCAAGCCTCCAATTTCTTGCTCAATCAATTCTGTGGTAATTGCTGATTCCGGTGGGCCGTAAATTTCAGGATCAAGCGTGCTTTTTAGTGGCAATTCCTGTACGAATTTAGGCAAATTGTTATGTACATAATACTTTTGTAACAGTTAGGATTTGGGTTCATAGGGCCATAAAGGAGAAACATTGAAGTTTTGGAGGTAATGCAGTAAATAATTTAACCATTAGGGGGTATAAGTAAATTATTTTTGTTGAATATTTTGACCTGGTGCAACAACAACTCATTCAACGTAGAGAGACCAAGCAATTGAACGAGATCCCTTACGTTTACAATTTCGTTGTTTTTGCTTCTTTTTTTTTTGTTTTCTATTTTGTTTCACTATATTATATTAGTCATACCGTGAGCAATTTAATGCTGTATGGGTTGAGACCAGCTAGAGTTTCTCTACCAAATTCCTCGTTCCTTATCCAAAAGAATTTATCTCCTGCAATACACGCAAACAGAATAAAACACATATGGATACACATTCAAATTTATTTTTGATTCATCTAGTTGTATTTTTCCCCCTCTATTAACGCTTTAACAACAATGATGTGTGTGTATAATGGTTAATTGTAAAAATAAAAGGACCCAATTGATAAAAGTGAGAAACATTAAGTATGTAAGTGTCATTTAATAGATTTTATAGCTTACTAAAAAATAAAATTAAAAAGTGATAAAAGGGCGTTAAAGCTGACACAATGACGACAAAAATTACGTTTGACCATATAAAATTATAATATTAACTATATGAGTTAACAAATGTTATTTTTATTATCACTGTGTCAGATTTTTCGATTTAAATATTAATACTTATTAAAATTATATGAAGAGGTTTAATTCTTACTATCCATTGTTTCTGGCGTGTCAAACCGAAAAACCTCTTTGCCTGTATTAGAAACAGTTTTAAACAATATGGGAAGAATTTTTTTCCATAAAGGTTGATCTTTGAGTTCCGGAGGCAGCTCAATTCCTTCGTTGAAGACTTTGTCAATATCCGAGAGTGATGAAAATCCTAGATCCTTATCGATAAGAATGGCTTCTAAGAATGGCACCAATGCATGCAACCCTGAGTATAGTGACGAAGCTGAAAACTGCCCTAATTTTATATCTGCGAATGCTTCATCTCTGGGCACATAGATACTGACGCTCCTTGACTCTGAGGCTGGATCTACAATAATAAAACAAAGCTGTTTGTTTCATTCTATGTTAAATAAATATGTATATACACACACAATTGTACCTTAATATCTAACAAATTAAAACTCTTCTCTAAGCCTGAAGTAAAACGAAAAGGGACCACATAATAAGAATAAAAATTGTATGTTTGAAGGGCCAAAAAGTAGGATATATATTTGTTAAGTTGTGTCCCATATTAGTTAGTAAAAGAGGAGTTAATTGAGTTTATAAATATGATACATTCCTCCATCCAATAGGCTAGTCTTTTGGTATGAATGGAAATCCTAAGCCCATTACTTATTAGTCGGGACTGATGATTTTACCGGCAAAACTTTTTGGACGTCCAGTTCTGCAACGCCTTGGATAAGGGTGCTCTTCGCCACCAAGCACTGGTCGTGCCAACTCTTTGATTTCAGGTAATGCAAGATCATTGTACACATCATAACCGTATATTCTTTCGTGTCTTTTACGATCTCCTTGTCCATCGCCTTGCAAATTGTTAAGCTCTTCGGCTCTTAACCTCTTTAATCCGTTCGGTGTTTGTGAGGGCAAGTATGACTAATTCAAAAATGAAGGGGAAAAAAATCAATTAAGAATTAAGATGAATGTGACTATATACGATATTACTAAAACAAATTACTAGAAGAAACTTGACAGTACCAGGGAATCTTGTAAAATTTGGTCTACACAACATATATTTGATAAAAATAATCTTCGATAAAATTTTATTATTTCGGCTGTCAACTTCAAGTTTCTTAGGTCATGTGGTAACTCATCGCCGAATCAAAACAAATTTAAACATAAAGTCCTGTGTTTAGATTCTGGAAATAAACTAAAGCAAATTCTAATTTACATGTATGGGACGAAATGGAATATCATAATATGAAAGGAGTTATTTTTGGTTTTAACTTTTTACTTTTATAAGTTACATTTGCAAGGCAATCATAAGGTCTCACATTACTATTAATTTTCTCTCCCTAGCCTGACTTTTTTTGTGCATATACATAATTCATGAAAAAAGGAAACTAAAAGGAAAAAGAAAAGAAAATTGGCGGCAGAGAAGAATATAAGTTTTACAATTATATAAGCCATAAAATTAAAATCTGAAACTGACCTTATTAGTAAAGAAAATTCTCTTTTGTTTGTCAACTATTTTTGGCTGAATCCATGAATCACAAGTTAAATTCACAGGACCATTTGGGAGACCATCAAGAACGATATCCTGCAAATACATTTCTGTGAGTTGATCAGATTCCACTAATATGGCACCGACATCTCCAAAACTTGCTGGAATTTTTAATTTTGCTTCATATTTTATGTTTCCATCGTCATCCTTGCCCGGTACTCCAAGTGCAAGACCTTTGATGGTGGGTTTCTCTTCTCCCGTTTCTGAAAAAATACGCAACAATTGTAACTAAAAACACCCATATATAAGTTTTCAGAAAAATAAATGATTAATTAATTTGTTAGAGGACTAATAATTTCTTTTTTGAAAAAAAAAATTGTATAGGATTCTGTTATACCCTTGAGTTGGAATTGGAAAACTCATCTAATGTTACTTTTATTTCTTTATCTGTGAAATATTTTGAGTATATTGTGCTAACATCTAAACCTTATCGTTTTGAACTTAATAGAAAAGGTAAATAGTGTAAAGATAGCCATAGTTCAACCTCCATACGTCAAAAAACGGAAAAGTAAACTGGGCAAGCTGAGTTGAACCTACAAAAGTTCATGAGCACTCACACCGAAAAACTAGCTTATTCATGAACCGCACAAAAATCATACAAAAAAACTTTCGACCGGACAGCTGTCAGCAATCAAACGGGAACGAGACAAAGCAAAGGTTGCAATTCAGACTACAATTGATAAAAAAGGTCAAACCTTTAACAATAAATCATAAAAATCAAATATTAAAATAGCGTTCTGACGTATTTTCAAAAAAATCAAGGGTATAGTTTGCTATCACGAAAAAGATAAAAATTTAAAATCAATGAGAGTAATTGAGTCCCCCCCCCCCCTCTCTGGAGTGGAAAAGTTTCGATGTATTGATCGGATTTCTCAGTACTTACTTGGATCAAGCTCGGCGCTAACAAGCTCCAAGCCAAGTGCACCAACTAAACTGGAAAGTGCCAAAGGATCAGGGATGATTGGTTTCACAGTGATAACAGCCTTAACTTTGGTAGACTTTTCAGTCAAATTAAATATAGCTTTGATACTGTTATTACTAGGAGAAAAGCCGACTCCGATTTTGGATGCTTTTTTGAATGAAGGATTCAACTGAGCTGGACGAAAAGCCTGACCATTTCCACGGAGAAATGGCTTGGGTAATGGACTTAGGGTTCTGATAGATTGAGACTGATGATGAACTTGTGGATTCAACATTCTTTCACAAGTAAGAGACCTTTGGCTTGGTGACTGAGACTTGAGAGATTAATCCACTCTTTATATAGAAAGTTGGAGAAAGAGCAGGCAAAGAGAAAGTTATGGCACATGAAAAATGAAGAGAACTGTGACTACACATGGTGGTGTCAAGCATTTCATTATTTTAGTACGGCAAAATTTAAATGTGTGTGGATTTTGTCGTTTGTGGTGTGTGTCTCTATACATACATACATACATACATACATACATACATACATATATACATACATACATATATATATATATATATATTTATTTATTTATTTATATTACATGCATATACTTCTAGTGATAGTAATTATAATTAAAACTCCTTTTTAACCATAATGCCTTTTGACTCTACAAATCTCAAAAAAATAACTCTAAATTTTTATAATAAATAGAAAAATGACATTAAAATAAATGTAATAATATATATATATATATTTCAAAATAATTTTTATATTTAAAAATATTTTTATATTTTTAATCTATTAGACCTATTTTATTATATTAAAGTAATTTTTAATAATAGATAGAAACATAATATTAAAACAAATAAATTTAAATTATTTTCAATACTATGTAAAAGTTAATTTTAATGTTATTAATAGGGAGATTTTTTTAATTGTAAATTCTATGTAACCCAAAGACTTATTTAAAATCTTTATAATATTACAAATATATTATTAAAATAAATATATTAATATATTAATATTATTTTAAATATAAAAATAATTTAATATTATTAGTCTAAATTATATTATTATAATAAATTTGTGTTGATTAAAAAAATTTTAAAGTCAATTTTCTAATTATTATAATCAAAAGGTATTATGGGGAAAAAGAAGTATTCATGTTCCTTTTTTTAAATTTGAGAGTTTTTGTGATTATTTTTTTTCATTTTGTGGATGTAAGTGTTATTTTCCTTAATTTATACACCAAGAATGAGGCAAAGAGCAATTTATGGCACATGAAAAATGAAGAGAACTGTGACTACACATGGTGGTGTCAAGCATTTCATTATTTTAGTACGGCAAAATTTAAACGTGTGTGGATTTTGTCGTTTGTGGTGCTCATTTTTTTTTAATATTACATGTATATTCTTCTATTAATATGATAATTAAAAATCTACCGGCACTAGTATTGAAAAGCACAACAAAGAGCACAGTTCAAAAGTCTTTTAAAATTTCACTTTTATTCATTTATGAACACAAATAAGTGTTTTAAAATGTAGAAAAAAATCATACAATGAAATAATTTAGGAGTGATTGATTAATTAACTAAGATTGAGTTAATTAATTTTTATATTGATTTACAATCAATCTTTTTTAATCAATAATTAAAATTTTTTTTTAAAAAGCAATCAATCATTTGATTAATTACTTTGTTTCTATATGTCATTTTTGTTTGATATATTCTTATCATCTCCTAGCTACTACTGAAAGCACACCAAACTTGTAAGAAAAAAAAAGGGCACAAGAAGCCCATTGAACGCTGTGTGAATTTCATTTCCTTGATGGTTAATCTAACCTAAAGATTTGAGGACTCTTAACCCTTACATCAACAATGGGCCTAATCATACTCAATCAATGTGACTTTATTTTCTAAACATCATCTTTTAAATACAATATACATTTTAGTGATTACTTAGAACGGACAAAAATAAAATATTATTTTAAAAGTATAATACTGGCGGCTTTAACTTCCTTTTTTCCTTAATGGCTTGATAACCATGATAAAGTTAAAAAAAAAAAATTGGCCAGATTTTTGTCCCTTTTTATTTCTTTTCATTAAATTTGTAAATTTGGCCACAAACTTAACAAGTGATTCGTTCTGATAACTCGTGACACTCCGCGACAAAGTTTCTTTGTCGTACATCACTTCATTTATAATCACGAGTTTTATATTTCGTTAGCCTTTTTTTCTTTTTTCTTTTTTCTTTTTCCTAAAGTGACGTACTAATTTCATTAAACAGCCAACAACAATAGCCCAATCAGTCATGCTGTTACTCTCACGCTAAAATAATTTAAGAATAATGATCCTTCAGTAACGATAAGAGTCAATTAGTATTTTTTTAATTGATAATCAGGATAAAAACAAACAGTCATTTATCTTATCATTTTATTATTTTATTTCCATCATTATTAATCTCCCTCGAGATGACGAGGGAAACTTTGTGAACTCCTAACTCACCTTAAAATGCCATGCAACAAAGAAAGAAGCATTCCTTTGAAACTTACCTAGAAAATCTTCAGGTTGTTTCTGTGAACACATTTTTTGAGAAAGCAAGAAGCATCCCTTTGAAATTTGTCCAGGAAATCATGAAACTCTTTCTATGTACACAAATTTTATTTTTATTTTTTAACAACAAAAAGTAAATTCACCCTCTAATTGATCTTCTTAAACAAATTTTCATTTTCCATGTTTTATTTAATTTTTCTTTTGATTTTGTCAGTGATTTCTTTCATGTAGAAAGTCGAAGAAAACTTAAAATTTGAGGATTTTTTTAATAGTTTGCTTGCTTAAAAGTTGGTTCCAGAGTTGATGGTTGTCTTAAGTTTATGTTGTTAGCCTAATAATCAATCTCATGGCTTCTAAATACCCTCAATTCCTGAACTAATTTTTGATTATGAGTTAGCCTCATGGACCTAACTTATACTTAAAAAGTCAACAAAAGATTCAGGGATTGCTAATATTATTAGTCCAATAATTGATCTTAGTTGGTATTGAATATTTTCCCTACTGAAAAGAAGAGGAAGAAGTAAACTTGGGGGTTGACTGGCTGTGATGAGAATTCAAGAGGAGCTTGAAAAGGGGAGGGCAAAAAAGTAAAAATCGAATGGATAATAATTACTAGTAAGTCATTAGATTTTGGACTTCATCGTTTTTTGAATACCTTAATAATTGGTTTTTATGTACTTGATTGTGACCAATTCGTTTTATATACCTCATTTTCATTTTTAATGATAAACTATTTATAACTAAATTTTGATAAATTAGCATTCAATCCCAAACTTAGGTTTAACATGCTAAATTAATAATTTGATAAGTTTATACGATAATATATTATTAAAAAAGCTATTGTTTTGATATAGGATCTCAACACTACGTAAATTAATATTACATACACATGTGAAACTGGAGTATTTTTCAGATTTTTGAAGTCTAAATAGACAATAAAACAAAATGTGAACACTTCTAGTCAAAGAGTATTGAAGCACAGTCGAAGATAATCATTTCATTTATTCAAATTGACTATATTGACATAGAAATGATTAAATTATGTATTATTGATGGTTGGAATGATAAATGTGGCTTTTTTTTTATAAACTTTAAATAATTAAATTTAAACTTCTCTTATTTAAGATATTTGAGATTTAGTCAACAAAAGTTATATTTGTAAGGAATCTACACAATGCCAAAAATTTTGAGTTAACAGCTAGCATCTATTCATTCAGAATCAATGGGCAAAAGTGCATGTAACTAGAATGCTCTGGGAGTAAAGAGTACAATGAACACTATATGTCCAATTTGAAATTCTTTACATCAAGATATAATGAATATTGAATGCTTAGATTACTATTGAAACTAACTTGGAAGCTATATCTTGATTTGCTTTGCTTTCTTCCACTTTAAATTGATAAAGATCATATCTTATGTTTGGTGGGAGGTTTTAAGCTATCCATATAAAAGTAATAGATAGTAACTTTTGAGAGTGTGAGATTTTAAAATTATAATTTGGAAGTGTTCTCTTATTTGGAGTTTTATTATTTAACTCTATATCTCCTAATAGATTCCTTAAAATACTGAATTACAGAGCCTATATCTTTTGTAAATTATTATTGAGCAATGTTTCCATATCTCATTGTAATCTTTTATGTTATATTTATTTATTGTAGTGTGATTGAGGAGTGTAGATATTTCCTACTCTATTGTTTACTTGCATATTTTAAGGAAAAGTGTGAATCCCACTTGGTAGACCCTACTTATTTTTGGAATTTGGAGTGAGATTCCCACTCCCATTAGGGGAGGTGGGAGTGGATTATTCTCTACCTTTTTTTTAATTATATTTAATAAAATTAAAAAGTAATATCATATTTATTTAAGTAATATTATTATATGATTTTATAAAATTACATTTATTAAAAATAATATACCAAACTTATTTAATTTTTAACTAAATATATTTAGTTAAAAATAACAATTCACATTGATTCTAAGTTAAAGCTACTTAAAAATAACATAATTATATTCGTATAGAATTAATAATATTACTGTAGACTATTTTTATTTGAAAATATAATATTATTATTTTATTTAAAAATAATAGTGTTATATTTTATTTAATATTAATCATTAATAATAAATAGTTTATTGTAAGAAAATATTAATTTTGTACCATATTATTAATAATAATGTTTCATTTGTGTTGCTCTTATTAATAGTTTTTAATTTACATAATTAAAATTAAAATTAATAAAATTAATGATTTACATAATTAAGAATACTAATAATTAGTATTAACTTACTAATATAATAAAATAAATATTTTTTAAAAAATATTTTTTATTGATTTTGTAATTAAAAACCACTATTTTTTAAATAAGGATAAATTTATAATTTGAAATCATTTACTCTCAATCCAAAATAAAATAAACACATAAATTAAATTTTAATTTTAATTTCATACGTTCATCTATTATAAATAAATAACCTACTATCACCCTCACTCAGACTCTTAATCTTAAAATTATTAGTAAATACCTCCTTAAAGTCGTGAGTTTTTGTTCTTATCTACTTTATGAGTGTTTCTTTACTTTATTAATAAATCAAAGTTGATTTTATTTTTAGTTTGGCGTCAACTTGTAACGTTTAAATCATTTAGGAGACTTTGTTCAATTAACATGTTTATGTGATGTTATCAATTATTATTTTACTATTTATTGTCAAATATACCATTGGTGATCGGCCAGAAAAACTGTATTTGCGATCTTATCTAAGGAATTGCTTGTTATCATTTTCAACCATAAATAATAAAAATAATAGTGCAAACAATTTAAATATACTATCATGTTCAATGAACTTTTACTTTCTAACGACATCATATTACACGTGTACGACTAACAATCAACCATATGTATCTTTCAGAGTAGTAGGTTACACACGTTTAAAAACTGGAACAAAGTCTTGGTCAAGCTCAAATATATTATTTTCCCTTACATTTCAGACGTGTAGGACCAACACTCAACCACTTCAATCTTTTAGAATATCATGTCGTCTAAAAGTTGGATCAACGTGTTAATCAAGCTTAAATACTATGATTTTGCCTTATATTTGAGATGAATTGAATTTACACACGGTGGAGTGAGCCTCTTTTGTCTGATCATGTGACAAGTCCAAATTAGTGTTTCACGTGAAGGGGAATGTTAAAAGCAAGCTTAAATACTATTGTTCACCCCTTACCTTCAAAATTACACCCTTTTTTTTTTGGGAATCTTAAAATTAATCTCATTAAACAGTCAATAACACGACAACATATTTCAGCAATAGCAGATCCATCAAACATGAGGACTGATTTATAATACTAATACATTAGAGTAATCATCAAACCGTTCTAGAAAACTGACGGCCCAAGGTGAAAAAATACGCTAAATAATGTAATATCTAACATGACATACACGTGTTATAGGACCACTCTATTGCAGAGGGCTATATTACCCAAATGTAGTTATATTTTTCAACCATAAATAGTAAAAATAAAAATGCTATCGGTATGATTATATTATTTTCTCACGACAATTAATAACTAATCAATCTTGTAATTTTTTAGAATATTATTTAACCAACACAGTAATAGCATTATTTTATATTAATCCTCATATTCATATCTAAGGCCCAATAGTTTGGGATTGTTGCTGCTATTAAAATAATATATTTTAATAAGTTTTTAGTTAAAGAAAAAAAGAAAAAGAAGCAACCGAAACATTTATTCAAGGGCGACATAGTGCGCCTTATTCTTAAAAAAAGCCGTAGCACTAGGAGCCATGAAGAAAACTATAAGATAAGTAGACATCCAAAAAGTATATAAAATAAAACGACACTTCAAAAAGCACTTTAGCATCTTGATATAAGAATTGCTGAATGTTCGTAGCGGGATCATTCCACCACAAAAGCTCATCATGATTAAGAATTAGTTTAGCAAGACAATACAGCAGCACTACTGTTCTCCCTAAAAGTGTGCAGGCAATGAAAATCCATGATAGAAAGCTTCATCTTACATTTCATCTTACAATTCATCTATTTGTTCTTGAGACTCCAAGAGGATTTCAAATAACTTTTTAGAAAGAAATTTACAAGCAGCAATAAACCACATTCTAACCAAAATTTGCGCCAACCTTGATAACCATTAGTTATGCCACCCTCTGTCATAAGTCTGCCAATAATATGACTAACAACCATAATCTCCGCAATCAGCAACTGAACCCGCTATAAAATCACCACTGGCATTCTTAGTAAACACCACCACAAGTAGCATTTTAACGCAACCTGTCTGGAATTACATTTAAAGTATCATCATACTTCACTGTTTAACCATAAACCGCCTTAGTCATTTTGTATTCTCACATTCTGTTTTCTCCTTTTTAATACCTCGCTTAGCCGAGGATTGCTCATGTGTATATATATATATATATAATTTTAATTAGCCCCAAAATGATCTGTTTTTGTGTTTAATAAAAAGTTAGGATTAATTTAAATAATTGTTATAGGATTACTTATTTGACGTATTAAAAAAAAACTCTTACAAATGTTAAAAAATATTAAAATAGGCATAAAATCTAAATTCATATAGTATTATTCTAAATATATAGAGTATCAGTTCCCAATTACCCATGGATCACATTAGTTTGAAGAAGATTTATTCTTGATAAAGAAAACATAACATCACATCATATACTCACAGAGATATAAACAATTTATTCTAGAAGTGACTCCTAGGACCCACTCCCACGCAACATAAAGTACAAACATCAACTACCAAAACCGAGTAATGAGCTCATTGGTAGTTTTGGTATTTCGCTAGCCGGAAAAAATTTCCGGCGAAGCAGCTTATTTAAATTAAAGACGTATGACATCTTATTTCTTAAAAGTTTGATTTGCAATGAGCTTCGTGCACTCTAGATGGAGATGCTGTAGGGAACTCCTTTTCCTGTCGCGCCAGCTTCCGAAAACGGCTTCAGGAGCTCATATGGAACAATCGCAGCTCCAGTTCTGTTCTTCAAATTCTCATTCGAATTTCTGTCATCAATGATCCTTTCAAGCTCCTGCATTTTGAGGTTAAACTCTTCAAATGCAGCCTTTATAACTGGGTCATCACCCCATGCTGGCTCCATTTCCTTCCCCAAATACTCTTCGTCAGGCGAATGAGTCGACAGCAAATCAATAACGAGCATTACCGTAAGAGCTTGAAACTGTGCAGGGAAGCATCGCAGAAGTGCAGCTTCAGGTTTTTCGAGAAAGGATTTCCATTCTTCTTTTGTTTGATCTTCATTTGGCATGTTGGTTCTTGCAACAGTTGGCCTGTTAGGGAAATAGCCTCCGTATAAATATTGCCCAAAGTTCACAGCTGCATGGTGACCGGATGCAACCCAAGCGATGGTTGTGATGATTTCAATTAAATCCTGAGGGGTTTTCAGGACAGGCCACCATGGTTCATCCTTTTTGTCGGCGTGTCCCACGGTTCGAATTTCAGTCCACCATGCTTGGAGCTCCTCATCAGACTCTACAAGGCTTGGATCGGGATAATAGTGGTTCACATAGTTAGTAACCCATAGTTTTAAGGCATCCCACAGATCGAGCCCATCGTTGGCATATGGGTAGTCTTCGATGTTTAGCTTAAGGCCACGAGGAGCTTTTGGATCTTCAACAGCTATTCCCCTAGGTAGTCGAAAATGGAAAAGAAATTAAGCTCAGCATATGTTCAGCATGTTCAATTCATCAATTTTGGGTTCTTCTATAAAATACTCTGCTGTCAATCTAATGTGATATTTCACTAAAAAGATAGAAGCATGATCTTATACCTTAAAAAATCCGATTTACTGTTCAATAGTAAATTTTTAATGGGACCTAAGTGTTATTCTCTGTACAATTTTATAAAGAAATCTTAGTTTTAACCTATTAGTTCATAATTTGGGAAGTCTTTGTAACTTATTACCTCCTAATAAGGTCCTTAGGGAGTCCTTCATTGTCAAACCTCCAGTGCTTGTCGTAGATGACGGAGCTGAACTCCATACAGTATTTTCCAGGAAAGAAATTTGTTTCAAAGATTCCATCAGCATTAATAAGGACTTTTCGAGCTAAAGCATTGATCTCCATTGTGTAGCGAAAATGAGGTTTCAATAGTCTATTGATTGGATGCATCGCACTGAGTCTCCGATTGGTTGCAATTACGCAAGGCTCAACGCAACAATGAGTTCTTAACCTGTAAAGTAATAAGCAAACAAATCAAGAACCTTTAAATAATCATTTAATATAGTACTTGCTAAATAAAAATTAATGTAAAATTTTTTTGTGATTATTTTAATTTTAAGATAAATTTTGTAATTTATTTATTTTTCTTATTATCAATGTCCTCAAGATTATTGTAAAGTCATTAAGGACAAGATTCTAATGTAATTAATAATAAAGTTATCTTGAGGTATTTTTTAAAATTTAAAAACTAAACAAGTAATTACCTTAAAACTCAAGGACTAAACGAACTTAATTAACTCATAGTGTATATAACATTTGGATTTTAATTATGCCCGTTTAAGTAATCAGCAAACGTCCAGTAACACTAAAATTTTGGATCTAGGATCAAACGAATTTCGGTAAAATTGAGAATATAAAACAGATATACCAATGACTAATGAGTTGGTGATAGCCAGAATCATGAGCGAGGACATGAGCCTTGGCTAGCCTCCAAAGCCAGGACTCAGTAGAATTCCCAGTACTGGGTGTAAACACTTGTTTCCATTGTGGCTTGCCATCCATTGGAGGCCGAGTTAGCTCAATGGCTAGCGGTCTTAGTGTGCCATCTGGGTTCAAGAAGAATACTGTACGAGATCCATACAGAGTTGTGTCTTTGATCTGTCTCACTTTCTCCACATACGGTAATAATGCATCATGGTAATCTATGATAAACAGCTTCTTTTGTTTTATAGCCTGCATAATAAGAAACTTTAATTAAGTGCTTCTATTCATAATTTTATTAAATAAAAATAATTGATTGTCCGTTATGAAGTTTTCTTACTAATTAATGTACAAAGGAAGGAATTTATATTGCACATATACCTCTTCAACAGTCATCGAGCCTCCAATTCCTTTCTCGATCAATTCTTTGGTAATTGCTGATTCCGTTGGGCCGTAAGTTTCAGGATCAAGTGTGCTTTTCAGCGGCCAGTCCTGCACGAATTTATGCAATTTTTTTCTGTTATACAATCGGGATTTTGGTTCATTGCGCCAAAAAGGAGGGGAAAAAAACTTAGTAGGCAATACAATAAATAACGGAAACATCGGGGGTCATAAGTAAATTGTTTGTTCAAAATTTTGACCTTGGGGCCGCAATATAGTTCTGTTCTCAGTGACCACTCATTCACCATGTATAAATCATTTGAACGTCATGATTACAATTTTGTTGTTTTTGTTTTAATTTTTTATTTTGTTCCATTTTACTGTAGTTAGCCATACCGCGACCAAACTTATGCCGTACGGGTTGAGACCAGCTAGAGTCTCTCTACCAAATTCTTCGTCCCTTAACCAAAAGAGTTTGTCTCCTGCAACACAAATGTAGTGAAACACATATAAGTACACTTTCAATGATATATATATATATATATCGGTTAATCAAAAAATAAAAGGACCTAAGCAGCAGGGGCGTATCTTAGAGTTAATCTCCAGAGGGCTAAGTTCAAACTTCAAATAATAGTAAGGATTGATTTTTTATTTTGATTTGTGGAGTTTGATTGAGAATTAAAGTTATTATTGCAAGTAAAAACAAAATGAAAAAAATAAAAAAATAAAAAAATAAAAAAATAAAAATGAAAGAACTAGGCCCAAATTTTATCAAACTTTTAAAAAGACTATTTATCAACAATCAGGCAATTTTAACTTTATTTTACAAAATATAAAATTGTACTTTCATCTTATATATAAAGTTTATCTATCAAGTATGTTGGGTCAAGTCATTTTTTTATACTTAATTTTTAATATTTTATTTAGAAACTTCAATATTTTTTTAAAGCATGCAGCCCCGGCCCCCTTTAGTCTCTGCAAGCCTCTGCCCCTGCCAAGCGGTAAGCTAGAGTGAGAAATATTAAGTACCTAAGCGTCAACTTAATAGATTTCGTAGATTGGTAAAAATAAGACTACATGAAGAGGTTTAAGTCTTACTCTTCAATGTTTCCGGTGTCTCGAACCGCAAAATATCTTTGCCTGTATTGGCAATGGACTTAAAAAAGTTGGGAAGAATTTTTAGCCATGAAGGTAGCTTTTCGATCTCTGGAGGCAGCTCAACTCCTTCATTGAAAAGTTTGTCAATGGCCTCGAGTGATGGAAACCCTTTATCCTTTCCAATGCGAAGGATGGATTCTACGAATGGTATCACTGCATGCAACGCTGAGTATACTCCCGTAGCTGAAAATTGTGCTGTTTTCAACAGTGAGAATGCTTCATCTCTGGGCACGTAGACTGAGAGGCTCCATGATTCTGAGGCTGGATCTACATTGATAAAATAAAGCTGTTTGTTTAATTCTATGCAAAACAATTAAGTCTAGTACCTTAATAACTAGACTATTATAATGATGTGTTATAGGTTAAAGAAATGTAATTATCAGCTGCATTCTCAATGTTAACAACAAAATATAGATTTAGATAGGCTAAAGTTTTAGTTAGGCCTTCAACTTTTCAAAATAGTTTCGACCCTGCACATAA
Source organism: Citrus trifoliata (assembly GCA_018350135.1). NCBI lineage: Eukaryota > Viridiplantae > Streptophyta > Magnoliopsida > Sapindales > Rutaceae > Citrus > Citrus trifoliata. Next base: position 1,536,965 of record CM031385.1, read on the forward strand.
TGCCATTTATATTTATATTGTTATAAAAGTAGAAATATGATTTTACCTTTAGAACTTTTTGGATGGCCAGTTCTGCAACGCCTAGGATAAGGGTGCTCTTTGCCACCAAGGACCGGTCGTGCCGAATCTGACTTCAAGATGGAATCAGGCATTCCGAGATCATTGTACACATCATAATCATATATTCTTTCATGTATTTTACGCTCTCCTTGTCCATCGCCTTGCAAATTGTTAAGTTCTTCAGCTCTTAACCTCGTTAATCCATTCGGTGTTTGTGATGGCAAGTACGACTAATTCAAAAAATTTAAAAAAAAAGATTTAAGATGATGCGTGCGAATTAAGTGTTAGAATAACGTTTGGCTATTATTCTTGTACAGTTTATTGTAGTTCGATTGTGGTAGTTATATTACAGTAGTGGCCTTAAAAAAGGAAAAAAAAAAGAAAAATATATTGTATAAATGGTCTGTGTTTGGAACGTTACCTTCAAGCCCAAATTTTTAGGTCATTGGTAACTCGCCGTTGTAACTCATCATGGGAATGGTATCAAAACAAAATTTAACATAAAGTCTTGTATTTAAATTCCTTGAAATAAAATAAATCAATTTCTAATCTAGATTGGACGATATGAAGTATCATAAATACTAATTTACTCTGGTGTTCCATAATTTGTTTAAACCCGCAGCCTCAAACTATCCTTTTTAAATAAAAAAAAGTTGACAAATAACAGTATAAAGTAATCATAAAGGTCTCCCATTATTTTATTCTCCCTAGTCCAACTTTTTCTACATATATGTAATTATGATTTATAATCTGAAACTGACCTTATTAGTAAAGAAAATTCTCTTCTGTTTGTCAACTATCCTTGGCTGAATCCATGAATCACAAGCTATGTTCACAGGACCATTCCGGAGACCATCAAGAACAATATCCTTCAAATACGTTTCTGTGAGTTGATCAGCCTCCACCAATATGGCACCAACTTCTCCAAAATTTGATGGAACGTCAAATTCTTTCGTTTTATACTTTAGGTTTCCATCGTCATCCGTGAACAGTGATCTATTTGCACGGCTTTTGATGGTGGGTTTCTCTTTTCCAGTTTCTGAAAAAGTAAACAAAAACTGTAATTAAAAACACCTTCAAGTATTCAAAAAATAATTTTTTTCGTTTGTTTGAGGACTAATAAGCGCAAGAAATTAATTTAAAAGAAAATTATCAATTATATGTATAATAATAAGCTAAAACCTTCAAAATGATAATTGTTAAATATTTTTTATTCCTCACAAATTAACTTTGAAAAAGCAAAACAAAATTATGCAATCCACATTGATTTTTTTTCTTGGGTTAAAAAAATACTTTTCATTTACTTGAATGATCAAAATTCATTAAAGTTAAAACAGTCAAATTATATAAAAAGAGGGAGAGATTGATGTTTTGAGGTATTTTACGAACTATTGGGATAAAAAGGGCATATATATGTGTGTGTGTGATTTTTCTTTGAAGTGAAAAACTCCGATGCACTTACCAGGATCAAGCTCGGCGCTAACAAGCTCCAAGACAAGTGTACCAATTAATTTTTCAACTGCTAAGGGATCAGAGACAATTGGTTTCACAGTGATAACAGCCTTAACTTTTGTAGACTTTTCAGCAGTCAAATTAAATATAGCTTTGATGCTGTTACTACTAGGAGAAAAGCCGACTCCGATTTTGGGTGCTTTTTTGAATGAAGGTCTCAACTGAGCTGGACGAAAAGCTGGACCATTTCCATGGAGAAATGGCTTGGGTAATGGACTTAAGGTTCTGATAGATTGAGACTGATTATGAAATTGTAGATTCAACATTCTTTCATAAGAATGAGACACTTAAGCTTTCCTTAACAGAATTTTAATTTGGCTTGGTGAGTGAGAGTTGGGTGATCAATCCACTCTTTAAATAGAAAGTTGGAGAAAGAAAGAGAGCAAGTTATGGTGAAGAGAGAAAGAACAACTTATGGCACATGAAAATGAAGAGAAATATTGATATAGGATGATTGTGTAAGATGAGTAGGATATTTTTTTAGGGCTATAACTTGACTTACACGTGTCTTTTTTGGGAGTATAATAAAATATGTCAAAGATTGTGATGAGCCAAATTTAACCCAATAAATCTATGAGTGTTGGCCTTGTGGTAAAGTTGAAAAGTCCTTTTTTCTTCATGGTTATTTTTTCAAGTTTAAGATTCTTTTTTTCCTGTTGCTTTCAAGGTATTGTCTTTTTTTTCTAGACATATGATTTAAGTACCAATTGTTCTATTTTCTTTATTTCATTTAGTAGAATATTATTATGTAATAGCAACGCAAATTTATCTACTTTGATAAATACGCATTATTTAGATTAGTATAAAACAACCTTAAAACCTTAACTTTGTCATTCAAACTTTTAATCAACAATATTTTGAATTATTTAAAAACTTTTGTTTTCCTATCGTTTATCGATCTTTACATTTCAGTTCCGTCAATTATGACTACATGTATTTGACAATAGTAAGTTGGAGAATTTAATGTTTGTGGATTTAGTTCTCAGCAGCTGAATTTTTGGCCTGTTACGTCGTTTTATCTTTTTTTTGTCTTATATGGAAGATTAGGAATATGCTCCGCTTTAGAGCTCGTTTTACTTTTATTTCTCAGGCTAAGTCCGATTGCTTCTCTCATTTATGTTGTTTTGCTCACCTTACTCCTGGTTATGTGAGACTGGTGTTAATAGAGACATTGTGAATTCTTTGTACGCTGATTTCTTTATAGGCTAAGTCGTAATTGTTTACGGCTTGAATGTGACTCCATGCTTTTGGTTAATTTGTTTCATAATGAAAACTTGGAGCCTCCCTGACTTATGCGTACCAGCTGGATCAACAGTAGGCACTTGTCAGCTTCTATAAACTTTCGATTTTGTTATTGTAAGACCAGTTTAGAATTATTTTACAAGATTTAAAAGTGATTTTAAAAAATTAAAAATTGATTTTAGTGTTTGGTAAAATTTTTTAAAGATTATTTTGGCAAAAGCACTCTATGGTACAGTATATTTTGAAAAATAAAGAATGAGTAGTTTTTGAAATCTATTTTGATGAGAATCAATTTTACATTTAATATGATTCTCTATCTATATACCCATATATATATATAATCTAAAATTATTCTTATTAATTAGGAAATAAAAGTATTAACTTTAAAGAAATTATCATTATTACCAATTATATTGAGATAGTAAAATAAAAATAAAAATATAAAATATTTATTTTAGTCATCAATTATTATATATATGCAAGAAAAAATATTTTACATACATATTTAAAAATATGTAAATAAATTTCAGTCAACATTATCTCAAATTTAGTTATATATATTTTCACAATAATTTAATAATAAGATTTATCAAACACATATAACCGTTTTTCAAATTCACAATATTTTTAAAAATAAATTTTATAAAAAAATTTAACTAACTCTCTTTACAATTAACTATTTTTACAGTATAGATAATGGTAATTTTTTAAAAATTATAATATTATGAACCTTACAGAGAGTCTAATATAGTGACAGTGAGAATTTTTTTTTTTAAGGAAATGGTAGTTAATGGCTTTGGAAATTAAGGTTGAGTTAAATAATAAATTTAGTCAGATTTTATCACAAAGATAAGAACATGACTTAGATGCACAAAACTTAATAAAGTGACTTGTTCCGAGTTCTGACCAATCCTGATACTCTTGTAACAAATATAATACATTACAGCAACAATACAATACATTACCGCACTAGCAGATTCATCAATATTAGGACGTACTCATGCCGTTAAACACTTAATATTTGGGAAAAAATTGCATTAGATAATGAATGTTTAGAAAAATATCTCACATCGATTGAGTATTGATTTAACGTTAAGGGTGTGTTTGGTTATAGTATTAAACAATACAGTGTACCAAATGCACCCTAAGTGTATAAGGTTTGGGCAACACCTTAGTTGGCTCTTTTGACAAGCAAAATAATGACTCGACTGTTCATATCGATCTATTAAAATTTGTAATTTTTGGAAAAAATCAATGTTAGGTTAAGTATATAAGGCTTGAGTAACCCTCAATTCTTAAGGTGAGTTTTGGGTTGAGATAGGCCTATAAGCTTCTATACAGTACCATAGCTAGAGTCATCCACAACTGAACTCACACTATCTCATCATGTGACATGAATCAGTTTAAAAAAAAAAAAAAGGCTTGCCCATGATGGCCTTGGATTACATATATAAGGCTTGTTTAACATCCTAGATGGCTCTTTTGAATAGCAAAATAATGGCTTGTCCTTTTAGCCATTAGGTTTTAGCCTAGTGGTTAGAATTTAAACCTCACAATTGTGAGGTCATGGGTATTGTAGGGGTTTAATTTTCTTTCTTAATTTGAGTGAAGACAGTATTTTCCTTTTCAAAATGTGAGTGGAGCAGGCGTCTCTCGAATATTAGAGAGGGTAAAAATCTGAGCGGTGCTTCATAAGAATTTATGTAAACTAATCTCAGTAATAGTCTAATTTTAAATATCAGTTATAATCTCATATAATATGAGTTATACTCCTAAATAATGGTTTCATGTAATAAAAAAAAATAGCTTGTCCTTTTGAACCGATCTTTTAAGGCTTGCAATTTTTCAAATTGAAACATAGAGACTTCATAGATTTTAAAAGCAACCCACCGTAATACAAAAAACCATTAATAGTACCATACATGACGACCACATACCCAAGTCTAAGTGGAAGAATAGCCACCACAAGCCTGAGCCTGAGTGGCATTTTTTGTTAAATTAATAATTTTTCTTGATTAAGTACTGATTGAAGTTCTACTATAATTGCACGTTCATATAAAATTAAACATCACATTCACATTTTATAGGACCACCCTCTTGTACAGGGCTATTTGTGCAATCACGACGTTACAGGTAGGAGGCAAGAACATAATAGGCTCTTTTATTTAATTGGTTGTCATCTTTTTCAATATGATCATGACGTTATATATGTAGGACCGACTAATTAACAATCAATTATAATTAATGTTTTCTAGAATATTAGGTTACTCACGTTTAAAATTTGGATTAACGTGTTAAAAAGCTCAAATACTATTATTTTCCCTTACTTTAGAATTTTTGGTATCGGGATCGTGTTTGACACATTGCTTTCTCAATTATAAATATAAAAGTAATAATAGTACCAATAAGATGATCATGATGAATGAACTTCTACTATCTCAAAACACTACAGTATGAAAATTGACAGGAATATTAGGTTACTCATGTTTAAAATTTGGATTTACTTGTTAAAATTATTTTCTCTTACCTTTAGAAAATTAGGTACTGGATCTTGTTTGAATTAAAAGTTTTGAATTTAGTGACTCCGTGAACACGAGTTCAATTTACACAGAGTGGAATAAGCTTTTATGTTCGATCACGTGGCAAGCCCAAATAAGTCTCCAGAGCATGTGAAGGGGAATATTTGGTCAAGATGTAACTCAACACAGAAGATGAGTATTTCTTTTTAATAAGAATCATATGAAGATGTCAATGTGACGTGTAAATATGGTAGGAATTAATATCATAATATAATGTAAATATGATAATAATCAGAATTCTTATATGATGCAAATATGAAAATGATCAACACAATCATCACATACACAGATGGAATTAAAAAGCATAAACCGTAACTTAGCTTACAGCTGATACTTGATCAGCTCTTAAGTGCTTCTAATGTGTTCATGCCGGGGCAATATGAGGAAGTGCTCAGACGTTCAGGGAAGTAATATAAGTGAACTTTTTAATATTATCATTTAATTTATAAATCCATTATGTCAAATCAAAGTAATAATTTAAAGAAGATGAAATGAAAAAGCGAATAGGGGCGAGAACTGATGGTCATATCATGAGCTTCAACGAACTTGCATTCTAAGTTTCAATAGGACGTCTTAACTTTGTTCACGTGAAATTACTCGCGAACTAACGGTCAGGAATAAAATTAAATAATGATTTTGAGCTCTACTGGAAGAATATCCTCGGCTTTTTTTGCATTATACTCCCCACCATGATGTCTTTCTATTTGGGCCGATGATGGCTTGTCTATTATTAAACTAGTTTCGCCACCCTAATAATTAGCATTAGCTTTTGGACTTTAACCTTATCTTCATTTGTTTTATTCGTCAATTATTGGTTTACCATGCACGTGATTCTGACCAATTCGTTTTATATACTTAATTTTCGGGAACCGTAAATATTATTAGTTGTTTATAGGCTATTATCTTATCAAATTGTTTGTTGTCTTTTTTCTATTTAAAATATTAAAAATAATAATGCTACTGATAGGATAATGTTAAGTATATTATTAGTTGTTTACCGGCTATTATCTTATAATCTAGTTGTTTGTTGTCTTTTTTCTATCAAAAATAGTAAAAATAATAATGCTACTAATATGATAATGTTAAGTGAACTTCTACTTTCTCACGACTCTATACGTGTACGATTGACAATCAATCTTGTAAATCTTTTAGAATATTAGGTAACTGATGTTTAAAAATTGATTAACTTGTACCAACCTCAAAATACTATCATTTTTTACGTTTAAGTCATGTCTCAGCTTTGGTATCATATCAGTTTTTGACCTTTTTTCTTTTTTTTTAAACCTCGACAAAGCAAGAGAAAAAAACAAAAAGAATCAACTGATAAACAAGGGAAAAATGAAACAGAGGCCCCTTAAGAGAAATCATTATAATATAATGTCAGGTTTGATATGAAGATTTTGAGTTCAAATCAATTACTTTCTTTCTGTTATTAATTATGAAATCAGTCCCCACTTCACTCTTAATTTAATAAAAATTCCGGCCTTTACTCGATGGAATTAAGAAGATTTCGTAATTTGGTCAATCCGTCAAAGTTAACCATACATAGCTCAAAGTTAAGACCTAATATTAAACGAAAACGTATCCTAATGAACAAATTAATAATCAACTCAAAGTTACAAACTACATGGCATAAAAGATAGATTATGTCCGATGATATCTTAGGATTTTAATATTTTAGGGATTTTTTTTAAGGGGACCACTAAAAAGGAGGTTTTTTACTTATAAAATAATTCACCAAGAAGAAATATCACAATGAAGTCCCAAATTAGTCAGGTTAGTTGCTACACAATTATTCCCTATGTAGGTATAAGAAAATTTAAATGACATTTGAGAAAGCAACGACTTACAGTAAACCAATGATTTCTTAGTAGCCAAGGAGAGGAAGTCTCATGCAGAAGCATATTCTGGGGAGAGTGCTTTATAATTACCTAATTAATTATCTTTTTCAACGAAACTTTGTGTTTCCTATGGGAATTCTTTGAAGCTTTGTGTTTCACTATCTTTATCTTTTTCCACTTCCTTATTTAATATCAAAACATGAATCGTACTTGACCGTTCTACTCACGGTGATCAGAGCTATTTAGACCCCTCCATTAATCTCTTCAAATTTTTAATTACAGTTTTATTGTTACCTTAAATTACTGAAATGGGAATAAAAAAACCTGCTTAACAATTGCTGGAAATTCATCCTCAACTCTACATACCAGTAGCCTCCACTCATTTTGTTGATTTTGATTTAATCAACTATTTAACTTTCAAATTCTTCTCTACCGCTCTTTCCCAAGTCCCTTCCGAAAACAATCTTTGAATAAGACTGAAATTCTTGAAATAGGAAGTCTCTTATAATTTTTATTCATTGACATCAAATACATTGAAGAGAAATATCTTTTTATTTGCTCACCTAGACGAAGTACAGAGATTTTCAAACTTATTGGGAGAAATGGAGCTTGTGCTCAACAATTAATGATTAAAGACAATAAAATCTGGCGAGTTTCGATGTTCTTTTTAGTAAGTTCCTTAAATTTGATATTGGGATTCTGGCTATAAGTTGAATAGCTCCACTCTTACGTAATTTCATTAAATTTGAAATTGGGTCTATTTTACAAAAGCCTTGAATACTTAAATTGGGTCTAATTCTAAAAGCCCATAACACCTAATTCAAGTTGGAGGTCGGAAATTTTGACAGAAATCATGCAAGCTTTCAATATTCAACTATTATATTGTTTTATTTTTGGATCAGAACATCCTAATAAAATTGATGAGTGGATATTGCTGACTCACAAATTGTTCACAAGTCTATGTATTATTGGCAAAAGTTCAAAAAAAGGGCACAATGCAGGAATCTGTTCGAGAATGCGATAAAAAGAAATTAATAATTAAAAATAATAATACAAGAAAGAGGAAAAAAACACAATTGGGAGAGTTAATTCTCTCTTACTTTTAAAATTTTAATTAGTCATCAAAGCGCATCGTTTTAGTGTTTAGTGAGGAAATCTACGAGTAAATTAAATTCTAGTCATAGAATGACATATATCATTTGTCAGGACAACCCAAAAAAAAAGAAGGAAAGATTAAATAGAGCAACAGAATAATAAAAACACTACTCTAATAGAGCACAATTCAAACCAACCAGCACCCATGAATCACAATACACACAGCATAAGCCAAACTCCAAGACGTAATTCACATTTCAAATTTTTACAATGAAAATAAAGTTGTCATTATTTTGAAGGAGATTTATTAATGAAAAACAAATTCTTACAATAAAAAAAGGAAGGGCTTCAGGATTGAATTTCAAGTTGATTTTTGCACACATGTAGATATTACACATAAAGTTACATTAGTTCTTAGAAAGAAGTTTGAGTTGAGTTTTTATAGAGAAAACCCAAAAACTAGCCGTTATAGCCAAAAGACCCGTGCTCAAGCGGTTAGCCGCTTGATTAACCGGCTAGCCGCTCAGGAACAGTAATATTAATTTTGCTACAGTAACACTGTTCACTAAAATTACATTTTGACCCAAAACTTGCTATAATTATACTATGGCCCCAAACGTCAGAAAAATTTACAAATAGGTCCAATAATTATCTTTCTAAAACTTTCTAAAATTATGATATGACCCTAAAGATTTTAATATTTTTCAAAAAGATCATTTTCAAATTTAGCATAATATCCATATTTTTCAAAATTCTCAAAACCTTTCACTTTAGTCCAAAAATTGAAAATATGAAATTTTCCTCAAGCGGCTAGCCGCTATCGCTCGAGCGGTTCACGGCTTCCTCTCTGTCCAACTTTGGATTTCAAGTGTTCAGATTTCATTGGAGTCCTCAAAGTTTCATAAATTATGGTATGACCTAAAACGTTTCAAATTTTTGCAAATAAGTCCAAATTTGAATTTCAAAATAATATTTAATAAACTCAAAGATTACAAATCTTAACATTTAAGTCCAAATTACTTAAATCCACAAAATACTTTACTTTATAAAAATAAAACATTTTAACTTATGAAAAGTATTTATTTAAATTAATTTCTTGAGCTTCTCAAATGCTAAATCATGCATCAATTAAATCATACCGGCTTTACAAGAATTTATCGCACTAATTTGTTCGTTGAGCTCTAGACTATTCTTGATGTCGCCGTTGTCCGTTGAGTGACTTCAATCTTGATTTCACTTGATTCATTTGCATAAATATTATCCTTAAAAAACTAGTGAAAAAGTGAAATACAATATTTATTAAATCACTCAATACATATGTTTGTTATCATCAAAATTACATTATGTATAACCCTTTAGGCTAACAATGGACTCACAATTTTGCAATCAATTTATTGTTCGAGTGACTCCCAAGACTCCTTACTGTCATGGATGAATGTTTTGTGCAATGAACCTATGGGGCACTTGGACAACTCTTGTTGAAGGTTGCTAAGCAAGTTTATGAGCTTTTTGACTAGTTAAGCCTAGAGGTTTTCGAAAAGCTAGAGAGAAGAGAGCAATAGAACCGAAAGAGAAAAATTATGTTGCAAGAAAAATTACAAGAGAGCTTACAAGAGTGTTTGAGTTGCGTGCTCAAAACTTGATACTCAAATGTCTAATGTCATGTCCTATTTATAGGGGATGCTTGCCAAACTCTAGAGTTCTAGAGAATTCTACCAAGTTGCCTATCTAGATATTTACATATGTTAGAAATGTGTAAAGAATTCTAAATATATACAAGCTTGAGTGTGCTAGAGTTGGCTAGAAATTTCTAGAATCGGGCCAAACTAGTCCTCTTGGTATTGTCTTGGGCTCTTTGCCTGAAATTGTGGGTACTTGGGCTAGCAACTTGGGTAGTCCACAACATCCTCCCCCGCTTAAGGTCGCGGCATCCTCATCACACTTTCGTGCTTGAAATTCTAAATGTATTCAATGAATTGCCATAAATCATCTTTGCGTTCCCAAGTGGCTTCGCTCTCGGGGAAGTTTTTTCACTTCACCAAGTACTCATTGTATGGTGGTACGCCTCTCCTCCGAAGCACACAACTTGGAAGGGTCTTTCGTAACGCCTCATTAACCCCTAGTGAACTTTCTGCAACGTCTTGAATTGCTAGGTTAGGAGTTTGATCACCTTTCTTGTACTCAACATGACGTGTCTTTGTATCCGTCCACTTTTTTATGTTCCTCGCGGCTTTGTGAAGGTAGGCTCGTATGGTGTTCGTTTCCTCGTACAATTCACGAGCAAACTTGTGTGCCGCAAGGCTTTTTCCTCTATAAGTAGAAGCTATGGCGTTGGGGTCATGGGCTGGAATCGCACAATGATTTTGAATGGACTCACTTCGCTATAAGTTATAAGAAAATTAGGCAATGTCGAGTAACTTCACTCAATCCCAATGATGAACGCTTACATAGTGCCTTAAGTACATCTCGAGGAGGGCATTGATGCGCTGCGTCTGCTCATCCGTTTATGGGGAGAAGCTTGTCGAGAGCTTGAGGTTGGTCCCCAATATCTTACAGAGCTCTATCCAAAAACGCCTAGTGAACTGAGAGCCTTAGCCATTCACAATGCTTTTTGGAACTCCCCAAAGCTTCACTATGTGCTTGACAAAAAGGCGGGCCGCTTTACCTACTTTGCAATTGGCTGGTACGGCAATGAAAGTTGTGTACTTGCTTTAATGGTCGACAATTACCATGATGTTGCCGCATCTTTTGAATTTGGGGCAATGATGTGATAAAGTCCATGGAGACACTTTCTGATTGCCATGTTACAAGTGGTAACGACTCCAATAATCCCACTGGGAGTTGATGATATGTCTTATCTTGTTGGCATACAAGACAATTTTGCACGTATGCCTTGATGTCATTTCTCATGTACGGCAAAAAATACGAGACTTGGACTAGTGCGGTGGTACGCTCGATGCCTAGGTGACCAACCCACTTGGAGTAATGGCACTCTTTGATAACTTTTTTCTGCAAATTTCCTTACCTTGACACGAACAGTCTATCTCCCTTCGTGAGGATGATATATTCTTCTTGTCAAAATCGTATTGTCTTACTTTCGAGCACCTTCCCCAATAAGTGTTTCGTTAAAAGGTCTTGTTAGAGGCATTCCTTGATGCGTGAGATAAGATTAGAATTCAATTGGTTCATGTTAAGTGTTGCCAATTCGACCTTGTGGCTTAGAGCATCCGCAACGACATTGGCTTTGCCCAATTTATACTCGAGCCGATAGTCAAATTCTGCAAGAAAATCTTGCCACCGAACTTGCTTAGGGCTCAACTTCTTTTGAGTTTGAAAGTAGATTGTGGTTACGTTATCCATCATGATTGTGAAGTGTGAGCCAAGCAAGTAATGTCGCTACACTTACAAGCATTGTATGATTACAATCTTTTCATTCTCTTTCACCGTGTAGCGGCATTTCGTTTCATTTAGCTTTTGACTCTCGAATGCTATGAGATGGCATTTTTGCATGAGACTCTACCTATGCCAAAATCCAAGGCATCTGTTTAGACTTCAAAGGGCTTTGAGTGGTTTGGAAGAGCGAGGATAGGTTCTTGGGAAATTGCCTTCTTTAACTCCTTGAATGCGCATTGACACTCTTCGGACAAATCACTAGTAGAAATGCCGTCATTTGCGACCAAAATACTGGTCGCAGAATATACAATTTTGGTCGCTAAAACTTATCTACGACCAAAAAATGGTTGTCACAAACTCGCCACATTATGTCTGTCGAGGAATCTTTTCCGCGACCAATCGTTAAATTCGTCACTGATAATGATTTTCTACGACCAAAATACATCGTCACAGATTAATTCATCTTTTGTCGATTGTTATATTTTGCGGCTACTTAATTGGTCGATGATAAGTTTTCTACGACCAATAACTATTGGTCGCGGTTTTCATGTTTCTGAGACAAAATTTAGCTATCGCAAAATCATGTTTTCTACGATGAACAATGTTTGGTCGTATATTAATTATTTTCAAGGTAAGGTAATTCATTCACTTTAAAATATTTTCCGTGGCCATTGACTTTGTGGCTAAATCTTTAAATGTTTGTTTAATTTCTTTTGAGACCACCTATAGTGGTCACAGAATATAAAATTTTGTCAAATTAATTTTATTTTTTATTTTTTATTTTTATTTTTTGCAAAACGAAGCAACATATTGAAAAGAATAAATGTAATCAAATATGTTAAATCTTACATAATCAAATTTAAAACATTAATGAAATTATGAAAAAAAGTTTGACTAATTGAATAACTGGAATAATAATTACATATATAATGTTGGATCACGTTTCTCTTGTCAAATGACATACAAAAGAAGAGTAGTTTGACAACATATGACCAAAACCAAAAGCCAATGATCACTGACAAGTCACTTCCACTTCAGAACACAAAAAAGTGATACCAAGTAACTAAACTGAAAGTCATGGATAAAAAACATGCAAGTTAGGTAATCAATTAAGGGGCAGTGAACAAGAATTTCTCAATACGATCCAAACGCTCTTGTTGCTTATTCATGTGCTCCTGCTGCTTATCAACTATTGCACGTGTATCGGTTAATTCAGTTTGGCATTTTTTCAACTCATCACATGTCTTACCCAACTCAGTGCGAGTACTTTCTAATTCATTACGCGTGCTCTCTAACTCTTTTGCTTGACTATCAATGATCCCTCGCATTTCATTTTCTACTTGTGATGATGTTCTAGATCCAGAAGTAGGTAGTGTAGGCCTAAATCTAAAGCCTTTAAAGTTCTTGCCAACAACAAGTTCAACAATTTCTTTAGGTGACAAAGGTGTACCATCTTCAGCAACAGGTTCTTGTTCCATTTCTTTCATCTTTTCCTACAAATGAAATCAGTCAACCATATAGTAAAAGAAAATAAATGTGTAGTACAGATTTCTTAGGCTTCTTTTAACATTTATAGCCAAAATGAAAAAAATAAATAAAAACTAATGTAAAACAATTGAACAACATTACAACTTATTAAATAAAGATAAAATTTTGCCAATAAAAGTCTTTGAAGCTTTTATTCTAATTCAACATTCCTTACTCATTTATAATTTGTATTCTATTTTATATAATAAACCTATAATTAAAATTTCAGAACTAATTAAAATATATTAAATATCCTATTAGAACAATGTTATTTTCATTTTATCTTTCTTTTGATTTTAGAGGAAAAATGTTTCCAACATATATTTATTGCAAAGAGAATCATAGCTTATTATACTTACATAGTCATGTTGTGCTTCTGCATTGCTCCAACCTTTCTTGATGCTAAAATGTGTGATATAAAAGAGTTCAATCTCATTAGGTTGCTCTCCAGTGGCTTTCCTCTAGTTTATTATGCAACAAAATTAAAAAAAAATTAAGACAAGTATCTACACTTTAGTAGAGGTAGAATAGAAACACAAATCATTATTCAAGTAACAATCAACATCAAACCACAAATACTAATCTGCAGCTGATAATTTCAAAAGTTAATTTCAGCCCATTATAGGCCATCATCAACAATATCATCTAGAAAAAAAAAATTGTCTAAAGATTTATCAACTACTCTCAAGCATTAACACATACATAAATCATTCTAGAATTCCATAACAATTGCCTAATAGTATAGTAACATAAATCAGAAACTAGAAAGTGTAAGACCATCCAAATTAGAGTGTAAATACAATCTTTAACTTACTTTTTTTTCACGATGGCCAAGAAATGACAATGATCCACCTCGGTGATTGTACTTGAGTTTTTTGCGATTACCAACATTTTTTCTTGCTCTTTCCTTCATGTAAGATTTTTGTTTTAAAAGCAAATCATTCATAACTTCTACAAAATTAAAATTAATAACAAAAGATAAGTTACCTTGAACTTGTCACTCTCAAAGTGATTACATAACCAAGCCCAATCTTGTTGAGAGATCTTTCTATATGCATGTCGACGTGCTTCAGATGGTGTTGCATAATTTTTGAAGTGTTTGTGACAATTATATCTATGATCTGAATATCGCTCAGCCATAGAACTATTCACATAGTTGAGTATGTGTGGCATTGACATGTCAAATTCAAATTTTGTCTAAAAAGGACAATAAAACAAGTCTCTCAGCTATTAGAATATTCACTTATTTAATCCTTAGATAAAAGCTATTTGCTTATAAGTTTAATAGTTATTTATATTAAATAAAATCTTTCAAAGTCAATTTCACTTACCAACAATCGCTCAAACACAACCTTTTTTTCTTCATCAGGAATCGCACCCCAACTCTCATATTGTATTGGAGAAAACAGTCTCACAGCAACACCAATCTCATTAACAAACCTATAAGCATGATTCCATATCAACAGCTGTGTGTTTTGACATAAACAACCTCTTTAACCTTGGTTTCAATGGGAAATAACGTAACACCTTTTGCGGAACCTTTTTACCGTTCCCATCATTATTTTTATATCTTGACTCACCACATTCTGGACAGTGATCTCTACCTTCATGTTCTTTCCAAAATAGAGCACAATCATACTTACACACATGAATTGTTTCATATCCTAACCCCAAATCTCGTAACATTTTTTTAGCATCATAATGAGATGCTGGAATGTTGGCACATGCTGGAAAAGCCTTTTCTAATATTTGCAACAACATGTCAAAAGATTTATTACTCCATCTATTCAATACCTTAATGTGCATCAACTTCACTAGGAAAGTTAAGGCTGAAAATGTCTTGCAACCAGTGTAAAGTTCCTTTTGAGCCTCATCAAACAACTCACCAAATTTGTCAGCATTTATATGAACACCAGATGCATTACTATTATTTGACTCATCTAAACCACAATCCATTTGCATTGGCCCCCCCATTTCATTCAACATCTCTAACATCTCATCATCTTCTACCGCTTCAATATGAGAAGTATCATTAATTGAACTTGGAGTTTGAATATAACTTGATAAATCAATTTCTTCACCGTGAAATACCCATCTTTGGTAACTAAATGACATACCATGTCTATACAAATGTCTTTTGACATCATCCAATGATTTCAACTCCATATTCTGACAATTTCTACATGGACATCTAGTTTTCCCTTCTTCATTTAAATGATTCTCAACCAAATTCACAAAAGCCTTGACACCATCCACATATTCCTTACACAAACGATTTGAAATTCGCATCCAACTTTTATCCATCTGTGTGTTCTGTTAATATTATTTTAGTTAAAGGAAATATTTAGTTTCAAGAAACATGCAATGATGATACATTACTTAGATTAAACAACCGTGAATTGATAGATATATTTTTATTTAATTATTTCATAAAGAATTAATTATAAAGACAAAATAATAAAGAAGCCTATAAAAAAAATAAATAGGACACAATTTTTCAAAGTCTTATAAAAAAAAATAAAGACAGAATTTTTTAAAGTATCGTCATATTACCTGACTGAGCAAAGGACTTCAATTTTTGGCAGCGAAGAAACAACTATTCCATGTGAAATTTTACTCTTATGATAACAGACCAAGACCCAAAGTTTATCTGCAAACAATACAAATAATAATAATAAAAATAATAATCATTTCATATTATACAGCCATAAAAATTACTAAAGGAACAAAATAACCCAGCAATCTAAGCCTACCAATTTCAACCAAAAAATAAAATAAAACTTCATGCAAAATAAAACCTTAGGCGTCCTTTGTTTGGTCTGCAGAAATTTGAAGCTTTGTCCCCTCCTATTTCAATAATTGCAGCAAAATTATCTTCAATAATGTGTAGTTACAAGCTAATTTAAAAGGTTTGGAGTTACATTGTTAGAGATTTTGGTTCCGAATGTGCAACAAAAAGCAAAAAATTGACTTTTTAGTTGAGCGAGACAAACAAGTGAGGGAAAGTATTTTCAGGGTATTAGAAGAGGAAGATGAAGCTGTGACTTTTGTACTTGAGTTTTGTCCTTTAACATATCTTTTTATAAAATAATAATATTAAGAGGAAGGCAAAGTTGTTGCTTTTGTACTTAAGTTTTGTTGTGTAACATATCTTTTTATAAATAATAATATTAAATTTTTTATTTCTGAGACTAAAAGTGGCGGCACCAAATGTCCACAATTGATTGTGAAATAGGGTAAAAATATATTGTGAGTATGTAATACCCCAGACCCAATTTTTTTTGACCCTCCACCCAGATATATATATATAGAGAGAGAGAGGAGGAAGCTGGTTTTCATAATAAGAGAGAGAGAAGGCACGAGAGAGAGAGAGTGTGTGTTTGACCCGAGTTTGACCCGGATCCGACCCGGAAACCCGCGACTTGACCCGGACGGATCTCCCAATTCCGGCCACCTCACCGGCCGTGCTTGGTATCGATTCGAAGCTTGAGAGACGAGCTACGTATCCATGTCGTCCTCGTCGTCGGAAACCGACCAGAACGCCGGCGATTTGAGCTCGAAAACTCGCGGCCAAACCCGTTTTCACCGTCGTCGATTTCGTCGGAGTTTGGGCACACTTCCAGTTGGGTTCTACTCCTCACGTCTCCAGCATCATTTCCCGACCAACCACGACCACCAGGGATGCCGGAGTATCGCCGAACGACCACCGGAAAGCTTGCGGATTTTGGAGCTTCGATCTGCCGCCGGCAACGCGCGTGGGAGGTCACGGCCACCACCGTTGGACTCACCGAGGTCTGAGCTATCAGACCTGAGCTTCCCGTCGCCGTCGGATGAATTCCGGTGACCGTTGACCGGCAAGGGTATTTTGGTAATTTCTCAGTCCAAGAGCAAATTTGTAATTTCAGATGTTGTGGATATTTTGGTAATTTCTGTAATTGAGGATAAGTTGGTAATTTATGATTTTGAGGTTAATTTGGTAATTTTGATATGAGGGTATTTTGGTAATATTGAATTCAAGGGCAATTCGATAAATTCATAAATTTGAGGGTGAATTTGTAATTTGTGAAATCCTTGGACAAATTGGTAATTTTAATTGGGGCAATGAGATAATTTGAGATTACGATGGTAATTCAATAATTTAAGACGTTAAGGACATTAAGGACATTTCGGTAATTTATGCTCTGAAGGTAATTTCGTAATTTTTGACATTTTGGTTATTTATGTGATCTGAATTGAGGACAATTTGGTAATTGAAGGTTTTGAGGATAATTTGGTAAAATAATGTTGTTGGGGGCATTTTGGTAATTTTGGCATGTAAGGGTATCTCGGTAATTTTGTGCATGCAGGAATAGTTTATTGTTGATGGATATTTGTTTCGAGATTTATTATATAAGATTAGTTGTTTTTCAAATTTACGGAGAATAATTATGGCGTTTCCTTAATTAGGAGGATTCGCGAACGAGAATCAACCCGCAGACGTTGTTGGCACCGAGTCTGGACATTGTCACTGTGAGTGGAATATACGAAACCTATTTTTTAGAGTTAATTATGATAGTAAAGCATGTTTGCGGAATAAGTATTTTAAATGTTTTGATTTAATGAATTCTCGAAAAGGATGTAATGTGATTTCCTCGAAATGGATTTTATTTACGTATTGATATTATATTTAAATGTTTGGTTAATGATTTTGCGTATCGATTTTGAATAAAGTGTGATATTATTTGAAAGTTAAGAAAAATGGATTCAAATGTGGTATGATTTAAAATATGGTAAAGAGGTATGTGAATATGAATACAGTGATTGTTTTTGAAATCATTAGACAGTACCCTTCCCTTCCAGATACAGTGATATAGATGATATGATATGGGAGGCCTTAGAAAGCCTTGAGGGGTAATAAGGGAGGTGCGCGCTCTGATTGTAAGGAGGCCTTTGGGGCCCGTTTGAACACACATAGAGGCTTTGGGCCGTGTGTTTGGGCGTTTTTGCCTTTGGGGCATATGCATGCGGTATGATTATTATAGTGTTACAGTTATTGAGATACAGTGATACATATATGGGCTACAGACAGTTATTGAGATACAGTGATACAGAGATGGGATACAGATCAGTTATTGAGATGCAGAGATACAATGATACAGATATGAGATACAGATGAGATACAGGCCTTTGGGGCCCGTCTGAGTACACACAGAGGCTTTGGGCCGTGTGCTTGGGCGCTTTTGTCCTTTGGGGACTAGATTATGCATGTACAGATATGATGAGATATGAGATCGTCCCTGTCTATCCGTTGTGGCTCTGGGGCGTGACGTTACCCAGATAGTGCGTTATTGCCTGGCCGTTGTAGCCCGGATATGATCATATTATCCCATGGGTACTTGTTTGATGATAGTTTTGGTATTCAGTATTTGATATGATAAGTATTATATTTCCATCGATTTTATGCAGATTTATGTAATGTAGTATTTCAGTGTCTGATTTGAAGTTCTTATGATATTCCGATGAAATTGATTAGAGAAATTGATTTGAGAAAGATTAAATTATTTTAAAAGAATTGATTTTTTTTAAAGTTACTATCCACTCATTGAGTTCACTGAGTTTTATACTCACCTCTCTTTTATTTTTATAATATTTTCCCCCCCACAGGAAATTTACAGGTACATCAGTCAACCCAGTAACGAACGTTAGTTTGATTTGTGGTCACGTGATGGTGCTAGGAGTCGCAGATTTCATT
The DNA here is from genome assembly GCA_018350135.1 of Citrus trifoliata. Classification (NCBI taxonomy): domain Eukaryota; kingdom Viridiplantae; phylum Streptophyta; class Magnoliopsida; order Sapindales; family Rutaceae; genus Citrus; species Citrus trifoliata. Next base: position 1,555,945 of record CM031385.1, read on the forward strand.
ATTATTATATTTGGAATTTTTGCGAGTTGTGTTATTTTATTATTTTATGTACTCGATGTATTTTAATTTTCGGATGATTTGGGTAATAGTTGATATGATGATGTGAGAAGTTGGTTATGGAGGATGGATGAATATTGATTTATTTTGGGAGTGTTGTTTTGTAATTTGCAGGATTGGGAATGTTTTATTTATAAAGGAGATGCTGCCGAAATTTTTATAGAATTCTTAAGCAGATTGATTTAATTGTACGAGTTTAGATAGACTTGCCCTGGGAGTGCGGGGCGGGTCGTTTCAGAGTATTACACTGATTCTCCCGCCAATTAAATATTTACTAATTTTATTTATTAAAAAAAACTTATTTTGCTAGCTTACTGTTAATTAGGATTTCTTACAAAATAATAGGACAAAGATCCTTCTTAATTATTTTTTTTCCTAATCACTCTTAGTTTAATGAATGGTCAATATTGATTTTAAATTTTCATGTTGATAATTAAACTAATTTTTTCGTTAGATTTAAAAAAATTAGGAAAAAATCATAATTTTAAATTAATATAACTTTATATGATAATGTTTTAATATGAAAATTGATTATAATATTCTCTCAAAAAAAATTTATTTCATGTAAGATAACATATATATGACCATTTATTCTATGCAAATTACAATAGTATTTGTGGACCATTAAATTAACTCTTTTGAAATAATTGAGATATATTGTTTAGTATAAGAAATTTATAATTAAACACAACCAACCCGCAGATTCAAAGTCAACAAGGTTGCTAACCATGCAAGTGCATAAAGCAAAAGCACCTGGGGGTGTGTGTCCATGTATATCATGAGCAAGCACAGTAATAAAAAAAAAACATAGAGTTTGTGTTTAAAAGAATATATTAGTGAATAAAAATAAGAAGTAAAAAATTAATTGTCTTTTGTTCTATAAAACAATAATGAATTATTTATTCTTATAAATACAAATAATATTTGAATATTCTACAGCGGAATCACCAACTTATCCTAAATGTTGACTTCAACATTATTTATCATATGCTTGTTTTCTATGCCAGTAGAATTATTGCTTTCCAATCAAATGAAACTCCACTGCAAAAATAGAATTCGTTGCAAAATATGAACTTTCTGAGACGAAATTGATCTGGCCACAAAAAGAATCTCTTCGGCTATAATCCTTTTTGCGACTAGACAAATATTTGTCGCAAATTTATCACTTTTCTCGACCAAATATATTGGCCACAAAATCTTATAGTAGAAAGTGTAGTTACTACGGCCAAATTATTGTGTTGTCGCAAATATACGACATTCTGCGACCAATTAATATTTGTCTCAGATAATATTATCTGTGGCCAAGACATGGTCGCAATAGATGAAATAATTGTCGCAAAAAACTTTACACATTTGAGTTTACCCATCCTTTATAATCCACGACCATTGATCGGTATGGTCGTTGAAAATAAGATTTAGTGGAAAAAATCATGTGGTCGCAAAAAGATTGATCGCAAATGACAGCATTTCTACTAGTGAATGCCACATTCGATTTTTCTTAAGTAAATATGTCAAGGATGCTACTTTATCTGAGTAGCCTTTAATGAAGCGTCAGTAGTAGTTCACCAATCCAATGAGTGAAAGAAACTCGGGTACTTTCAAGGAAGGCTCTCATTCGAAGATGGCATTCACCTTGGCGTTTTCCATCATAAGTTTTTCACCCGCAATCTTGTGGTCAAGGAACTCCACCTCTTGTTGAGCAAATGAACACTTCACCATTTTGAGGAAGAGTTATTGTCTCGAAATACTTGGAGAACTTGTCGCAAATGTTGGGCATGCTCCTCGAGCGTGGTGTTATACATCACAATGTCGTCCAAGTACACGACTACAAAACGGTCGAGAAATTGTTAGAGTACTTTATTCATCAATGTGCAAAAAGTAGCGGGTGCATTGTTGAGATCAAATGACATAACAAGGAATTCGAAAGACTCGTACCTTGTTGTGCATGCTGTGCTCCCCTGGCAATGCGAACTTGGTAGTACTTAGGGTGCAAGTAAGTACTACGCTTTGCTAAGTGTTGAGTGTTAGAAAATGCATATTTATAAAGGAGAAAACCGTCATTTTATATTTCAAGTCTTACTAACAACCCTTACTTTTATGTATTTAACATTCTTGTGGTTTAATTACATGTGTTTTATTTTAATTAAGTAATTTATGTATTTTAGGGGCATTATAGTCATTTCACAATAAAGGAGAGATCAGACGGCAAAACGGACATCACTTTTGAACTCAGGACGGTTGAAAACCTTAGGAGGAGTATAAAAGGAAAAATGGCACTATTCACATGTACGGTACTGTCTACGTTACTGTTCACGACACTGTTCATATAGACAAATCGATGACGTGGCATTGACCGATGACGTGGCATTGACTGATGAGGTGTCACGATCCTGTTGGACTAAAATTCTTATATACTGTTGATGGTGACGTGGCAGCATATCAGTGGACGAAAAATCTCGCGTACGGTGCATGCATCACACAGGATTATTTTCAACCAAACCGCGTTACTGTTCATCCGGGTCAAACCGTGTTACTGTTCATCCGCGTGGTCAAACCGTGGACTGTTGACTGATGACGTGGCGCAATCCTGAGCGTCCAAACTGTTTTTAATCCGATGGCCATGATTTACTCCATGTATCTATAAAAAGGGGCCTCCCCCCCCTAATTTGAGATCTCTGAATCCATTTTTGGGATCCATTTTCTGTAATTCCTTCTCCATCTTGTATTTTCTTTGTATTTTAATAAATTCTCATTTTGCCCCTAGTTCAATTATGAGTGGCTAATTTTCTTTCAAGCTTGGGTTGAAGGTGAAGTCTCAACATGTGTCATGGGCTTTATTTGGTAAATTTATTTTCTCTTCCCCTCTAGTTTTTGTGGATGTTTTGACTTCTCGTCGACAAATAATACTAATCTTGTCTAGTACCGCCTTGGTTTCACCGGCCCTCTAGTACAAGGTTATTATTATTTGGCACGATAAGCCCTTAGCACCATATTTATTAGAGCGTGGTTCATGAGGTGTGGATTCCCCCCTCATGATTTAATTGGTATTAATACGGATTATTTAGCCCATGATGCATGTTGATACGGATCCAGATACCCAAGTACGTCAATTTAATAGATTTCCTCTTCAATTTATTCTCGCCATTTTAATTCCAATTTTAGAACTTATTATCGCCATTTTAATTCCAATTCTAGGGTAATTTAAATCACTCCCACCACAATTTCAACCACCCATTTACAAAATTAATTCTAGATATAATTAAAATCAACCTCCTCGTGGGATCGACACTCGTCACCATTGATCTACACTACAATAGATTCGTGCGCTTGCGAGTACATTAAAATTTGCACAACAAGTTTTTGGCGCCGTTGCCGGGGAGGTAAGTAATTTTAATTCATAGAATTAATTTTTGTGAATTATTTCTTTTATTATTATTATTATTTTTTTGTATTTTTTTAATTATCAAAAAAAGAAAAAGAAAAAAAAGTGAATCTACATATAAAGGTTAGTATTTCTTTTCTTTTTCTCTTCTTTAAAATTCTGTAATTTAATTTTCAATTTATTTTTTCTTTGTAATTTTTTTTATTATCTTATTAATTTATTTTTAGTTAATTTATTTCACGTATTTTTTTTGTGTATTTTTATATTAAGGTTGTAATTGCGCAATAAGGTTAGTCTTGTAATTTCTCCCTCTTATTTATTTTTATTTGTTTTGTTCTCATCTTTATTTTTATTTTACTTGTTTTGCATGCGTGGTCGTAGGTCATTATTACCTAATCTTGAACCTATAGACCTTGAAATAGAAAAAACACTTCGCACACAAAAGCACATTAAAAATAAATTTGGAATGGATCTACAAGCACCACAGGAGAGGCCATTTAAGGACTATTTTAGTCCCTTAGCTAATTTGAGCACATCATGCATAAGATACCCAAATGTAGCTGCTAGGAGTTTTGAATTAAAACCTAGTGTGCTAAATTGTCTCCCCACATTTTATGGCCTAGAAAATGAGGACCCTTATAATCATTTGAATGATTTTCATGCCATTTGTCAAACATTTAAATACGAGAATTTTTCAGATGATGATGTAAAACTTAGATTATTCCCATTTTCTTTAAAGGATAGAGCTCGTTCATGGTTAAATACTTTGCCTGCTAATAGCATTTCATCATGGGAACAAATGGTAACAAAATTTTTGAATAAATATTTCCCAGTGCATAAAACCAATGCTATTCGCAGGGAAATCTCGGAGTTTACCCAGAGAGAGGACGAGCAATTTTTCGAAACGTGGGAGAGATTCAATGGGCTACTCTTGAAGTGTCCACATCATGGGTACGAGAAATGGCACCAGTGCCAATACTTTTTTGAGGGATTACTACCAAATGTGCAAGAATGGCTAATGGCAACAAGTGGAGGAGAGCTAATGTCAAAAAGTGCATCAGAGATTTGGGAGTTTTTCCAGCGACAAGCGGACAATTCTCAACAACGGAGTCGATCACTCAGGAATACTAGAAGGATTAAGGGAGTAAATGAGGTTCAAATTGGCGAGTCAACTTCAGAAATTAAAGAAGTCAAAGCGATAATTGAAGGTCTCTCTCGACAAATAGCATCATTATCGACTGCTAAATCAACAGAGGCACATGACCCTGACTCATATCCAGATCAAGCCAATGCCATAGGTGTAATGAGAAAGCCATCAAATTACAACCCATACTCCAACACATATAACCCTGGATGGAGAGACCACCCCAATTTTTCATGGTCTCAAGGATTCCAACAAAATGGACCAGCACCTCCAGCTCCACCAATGCAACCAATTCCACAAGTTCCTCAAGCCTCTCAGCCACCATTTAGACCATACAATCAGAACCAGAGCTACTCTCAACCCAGACCATGGGAGGATGCATTCCAGAATTTCAAGAATGTTACTCACTCCACGATTGAGCAACAGAATCGTACCATTGATGGACTACGAAATGAGTTGAGAGCAGGCTTCAATTCACAAGCCCAATCAGTTTCAAGCCTTGAAAAGATGGTGGGACAACTTGCTTCTTCAGTTCAGACCTTGGCAATGACTGTTGAGAAAGGCAAGTTTCCAAGTCAACCAGTGCCTAATCCTAAAGGAGTACATGAAGCAAGTACCAGTTCACCACAGCAGCATGGAGAGGTCAAAGCAGTCATGACCTTGCGAAAAGGAAAAGAAGTCGACAATAAAGTGGAGATGCCGGTGACCAAAGAAAATCAAATTGTACCTGTGAATGTTGAGGACTCATCACCGGAGGAGAAAGAAGAAAAAAACCCACGAGAATACGTTCCAAAAGCTCCATTCCCCCAAAGGTTAGCTAAAGGCAAGAAGGGAAAATCCACAGGTGAGATTCTCGAAATCTTCAAACAGGTAAGTGTTAATATCCCTTTGCTTGATGCTATTAAACAAGTTCCATCTTATGCCAAGTTTCTTAAAGATCTTTGTACTAAAAAGAGAAATATGCATGTTCAAAAGAAGGCATTTTTAACAGAAAACGTTAGTTCTATACTCCAACATAAAATTCCTTTAAAATGCAAAGACCCAGGATCCCCCACTATCTCATGTAGTATAGGGAACCACACAATTGAGAATGCTTTGTTGGATTTAGGAGCTAGTGTAAATTTGTTGCCTTATTCAGTATTTGTGAAACTTGGACTTGGCGAATTACACCCAACTCCAGTGGTGTTACAACTTGCAGATCGGTCCACGAAAATACCTCGTGGTATTGTGGAGGACGTGCTTATCCAGGTAGACAAATTTTATTTTCCTGTTGATTTCATTGTAATTGACACTCAACCAATACAGGATTCAAGGAAGCACATCCCCATTATCCTAGGCCGACCTTTCTTGGCAACTGCGGATGCTCACATTCAATGTAGAACTGGAAATATGCAGTTGTCTTTCGGCAATATGACTATGGAACTGAACATCTTCAACATTGCCAAACAACCTCACAGTGCAGATGATGGAATTGTTGATGTGGATTTAATTGAAGCATTAGTTGATGACACTTTTATTTCAAACCTCAGTGATGATCCTTTACAAACATGTTTAACTCACTTTGGTTTGGATTTTGATATTGACAGATCGGTTGAAGAGGTCAACGCCCTACTTGACTCAGCACCATCTATGGACACTAATCAATGGAAGTCAAGAGTTGAACAACTAGCACCATCAGAGAAGAAACTCATCCCATCATCAGAATCACCACCAAAACTTGAGCTCAAACCATTGCCCAACACTCTGGAATACGCATTTTTGGGGGAAGAAAAGTTCTCTGCCGGGTAATCATCTCATCATCCCTAAATGACGAACAAAAAGGTAAGTTGTTGGATGTTTGAAAGAGTATAAAGGAGTATTAGGATGGACCATAGCAGACATAAAAGGTATAAACCCTGCAGATTGCATGCATTACATTCACCTTGATGAAAATGCTAAATCTACTAGGGAAATGCAACGTCGGTTAAATCCTAATATGAAAGAAGTTGTTAGAACAGAAGTCCTTAAGCTATTAGATGCAGGTATCATTTACCCAATTTCTGATAGTTCATGGGTCAGTCATGTACAAGTTGTCCCCAAAAAGTCAGGAGTCACAGTAGTTACCAATGCTGATAATGAATTGATACCCACTAGAGTAACTACAGGATGGCGTGTATGCATTGATTATAGAAAGTTGAATTCTGTCACACGTAAAGACCATTTTCCTTTACCATTTATCGATCAAATGCTTGATAGATTAGCAGGCCATGAATTTTATTGCTTTCTAGATGGCTATTCAGGATACAATCAGATCCCCATAGCACCAAAAGATCAAGAGAAAACCACTTTCACTTGCCCTTTTGGCACATTTGCATATAGGAGAATGCCATTTGGATTATGTAATGCACCTGCTACATTTCAACGATGCATGTTGAGCATTTTTTCTGATATGGTTGAACGTTTCCTTGAAGTCTTTATGGATGATTTTTCTGTCTTTGGTGACTCGTTTGATCAATGTTTACATCATCTAACACTAGTTCTGCAGAGATGTATCGAGAAGAACTTAATCTTAAATTGGGAGAAATGCCATTTTATGGTAAAACAAGGTATTGTTCTCGGTCACATCATTTCGAGTAAAGGTATTGAGGTTGACAAAGCCAAGGTGGATCTCATTTCTAATCTTCCTCCACCTAAAACAGTCAGAGAAGTAAGATCTTTCCTTGGGCATGCTGGTTTTTATAGACGTTTCATTAAAAATTTTAGCAAAGTTTCTAGACCCTTATGCAAGCTACTTGCTAAGGATGTACCTTTTGTCTTTGATGATTCATGTCTTGTTGCGTTTG